>JAFBJT010105745.1:96924-141465 GCA_016785325.1 Chascanopsetta lugubris
AGTCCTAAAAACACACACACACACACACACACACACACACACACACACACACACACACACAGTCAGTCAGTCGGTCATGTTTAAACGAGGACCCAGACTTCACTTGGCAGGCCACTTCTAGAAGGTTCATGAAAGAGCAGTGTGACGTGGACGAGTAGTGTTCAATACAACAAATGGAAACGAGTTCAGCAGCTGCTTTAAACATGAGGGATGGAAACCTCTTATTTGAAAGGAGCAAACACGCAGCTTTGATATCCAACAACGGTTTGTTAAATCATTGAAACTTCATAGAAGCAACACAAAGATATGAAGAACATTCTTAGTTTTAATATCACAAAGAGCTTAGACAAGAAAACTAGAAAATCTAGAAAACGAGATGAGAAACATGTTTTGACTTCACTTGGCGCCATAATCAGTTCCATGCTCTGTGTGTCCAGCTCACACAATACAATGACAAGGTACTAGAACTCTGATGGGACAAGTTAAAAACAAGAACTTCACTAACACGCCTCAGCTGTTCTCTGAAAGGTTTCTCTTTCGACAGCGATAATTGTGTTGTTTTCACAAAACATGTTTATTCCGTATTTTTTTAGCAAACCAAACCAATAACCATCAGACCTAGTGTATAACTTTAACTTATTATTTGTCACTAATTGTTCATATAAGACCTGTTATTTAAATGATCAAACTTCCAAGCTGTTTATCTCATTATTTAACTTAGTTTTTAGAATATACTGTTTATCCATATTTTGTATTTACATTTCAAGTCCAAAAACCATAGAAATCTACACAATTAATTAATTTAGATTTTTTTTTATTCTCTGACAATCAGCGGCTACATGAAGGAATGAAGATAGTTAGAGTTCTGAAGAAGTAAACTTCAGTCTGTGTCGTCCCTGCAGCCATGATGCTGGAGGATTCTCCCCCGGCTCAGACTCCTCCTCCGGTCTCTGCTGCTGTGGAGAGTGACGTCAGCCAGAGCCCGAGATTCACTCCTCCAGAGCTCTGCTCATTTTCATATAGAGAAAAGCTCAGGGCAAGGACATCTGTACCAACCCCCCCACCCCCCACCCCCTCCACCACCACCACCTCCCTCAACCTCCAGCAATCTCTTTCCACCCTCTCTCTCCCTCTCCCACACACACACCCACACCTCTCACACACACACACACACACACACACACACACACACACACACACACACACACAGCAGTCCTCACAGCTAATACAGTACAGTAAACACATAATGCATCCAACTCTCTTGAGTGAGTGAGCTGGGTCCCACAAGTGGCCTTGGCCTGGGGCAACCTCATCTGGTGCTGCTGTGCTCATCCCCTGCAACCAGCCTCCACCACCACCACCTCCCTCAACCTCCAGCAATCTCTTTCCACCCTCTCTCTCTCTCTCACACACACACACACACACACACACGCACACAGCAGTCCTCACAGCTAATACAGTACAGTAAACACATAATGCATCCAACTCTCTTGAGTGAGTGAGCTGGGTCCCACAAGTGGCCTTGGCCTGGGGCAACCTCATCTGGTGCTGCTGTGCTCATCCCCTGCAACCAGCTCAGCGCAGGTGCCCACTCAGCTGCAACTAACATGCGGAACAATGCAAAAGTCATTCAGAGGGAGGATATACATTATATACACACACTGTGCCCTGTACTGTACTCTATATGCATTATATACACACACTGTGCCCTGTACTCTATATACATTATATATACACTCAGTAGCCTGCATTTTATACATGACATGTGTATAGTTACATCAGTGGATGAAGTTGTCAGTGTTTTTGTACCATAAGTTAGATTTTAGGAATAAGTGATGAATGGACATTAACATTGTGTCGGAGCTTAAGACCCATTTAGTTTGTCCACTTTGGGGTGCTGTAAAAACACGGAACAATCGGTATATTTGATATTTGATTGATTGATTGTTAAAGGGGAAAAGTGGAATTATTCCTATTTGTATATACTTACATATACCTCTTATTGTTATGTGACAATGATCTGGATCAGAAGATGTGAGTGATCCCAGGATTAGAATGATGGAGTTCAATGAGCCGACTGACACTGCTCCACTGTGTGTTGGTTACATATTAAGCTCCAGTCAGTTTAGGGTCCATGTTGTTTTGCATTTTCCATGACTGTTGGTCCCATTTATGGGAAACAGGAGACTTTCATTTGAATAACAGATCAAAACTGTTCTGTGAAAGCCACGCCCCCAACCCTCTCACCAGGATCACCAGATCCACATCGGTATTATCATGAAAAGAGAACCTTCTTAGTGGAGCTAAGAACTGTTGTTGTTGTTGTGACACGTGATCATCTGTGAATTCCTAACCTATAGCATCAGACGAAAACATGTGAGGCGGAGTGTATATGTGTGTGTGTGTGTGTGTATGTACGTGAAAGTGTAGGTCGACCCATTCACACACACTCTATAGACACATACATGTTCCCTTTCATGCTTGAAGTCCTGCCGCACGACTGGAGGGCAGCAAAAAGCCTTTTTCTTTTTTTCCCCCTTTGCAGCTAAATGAAGCAGAGGCGCTGCAGCAGCAGCAGCAGCAGCAGCAGCAGCAGCAGCAGCAGCAGCAGCCTCCGAGAGACCAGCTCATCTGTATCAGTTCATTCTGAGAGGGGGGGGGGTCGGACAGCAGGGGTGGAGATGCAGATAGAAAGACAAAAAAGTGGAATCATTGAAGAGTGAAACAAATGGAAGTGAAAAAGGAAGGAAAAAGCATGTGATGGAATGAGAAGGCCCTTCACACCCACTATTCACCATCACAGCAGCAGCAGCAGCAGCAGCAGCGGCAGCAGCATTAAGCATTAGGCCCAAAACCAGGATCAATACTCCCATTCCCTCTGATTCCCCAAAGTGTATGCCAAACCATGTTAGCTGAAAGTGATAGCGAGGGCATTAAGCATAATGCAGCGGTCGGCTATTAGCTCCTGTGGGACACAGACGGACGAGGGGTGGGGGTGGTAATAAATCCAATAGATGACCCCCCCCCCCCCCCCCCCCCCCCCCCCCCCCCCCCCCCCCCACAAACCCCTCCCCCCCCCCCCCCTGCCGCCCACCGCAATCTGTCCCTGAAGAACCCTTTGACTCTGCCGGACCATCTCCAGCACCCTGACACTCCAACCCGCCTTGTCCTCTCCCTGGTTTCTGGGGTCGTCCTCCTCCCACATGTCCTCCTTCATGTCCTCCCTCACCGTGCAGCTGATCTTCAGGACACAACGCGTGAGAATGGAATCCCTCTGTTTCTCACCCTTCTCTCACTCAAACAGACGAATGATGATAATGAATGATCGCGCTCTTTAACAAAGTGATGTGGTTGCAGGGGGATGGAGGAGGAGTTTGCTGCGCAGGAAACCGCCTGAATGGCTGAACATGCTCTGGTTCAGAGATGAGGTTCACACCAGAGGATCATAGAGTAAATGTATCACACAGACATTCAAACAAATTGATGATTGGTGGAGGAGAATTTGCTCTTCCCAGTGTGGATTCATGAAACCTGGGATCTCACATCATCTCAAAGGACCAAACAGAGGAGGTCACTCTCAACCTCAGAGGGTTTAATGGTGAAATTAAAAAAACAACTTTTTGTTAGTATGCAACTTCCCCATCAGATCCCCCTCACAGGCTACTGCAGGTTCTTGTTAATGACTGAATTCTGGGAATCGATCAGCAATCAATGATATTAAGACACTCTTCCAAACCATGGCACTTTGGGATTATTCAGACTGATGATAAATCAATCAACCTCAGCAAACCTCTACGATGAGCAGAGGTGAATCAGGTCATGAAGGTGCTCGTACGTCCTCATGTGCAGCCGTGCAAATGAAACAACATCATCATCGGTTAGTGCAGATTCAGACTGTGTACGTATCTTTCTGGTCTCTGTTTCAGCGATTCATGTGATCCTCTCATCTGGTCCCAGTGTTCAATAACAAACTCTGTATTCTTTCCCCCAGACAGCTGTATTTGTTACCTTTCAATGGAATTCGACAAAGTGTTTAAAAAATTAAAAAATAATACAAAAAAACATTTACGGACTCCACCTTTAATGGAAGGACTGAGCGGTGATGTGAGTGCTGAGCAGCAGAGGAGCTGAGCCTGCTGTTCTGCACTGATGCATGTCTGTGAGGTTGTGTAGCAACAACACACAGGGTGACTGACTCTGTCACTCTTACAGATACAGGTCCAATCCCTCCTGGTTTGTCTGTAATTAACCAGGCTGAGCTCAGCCCTGTGTGTGTGTGGACATGAATAGTAGCTTGTTATAAGACCATTAAAGGCTGCGTGTGTGTGTGTGTGTGTGTGTGTGTGTGTGTGTGTTCACCTTGGAACAGCACCTCAGCAGCTGTGTGTCCTCTGGCACCGTGTTGATATCAATACATCCCCCTGTAATCATGTTTCAGGACGTCCCTGATCCACATGTGTCTCACACGATGTCCCAGTCTGTCCACACACCATGTCCCAGTCTGTCCACACACCATGTCCCAGTCTGTCCACACACCATGTCCAAGTCTGTCCACACACCATGTCCAAGTCTGTCCACACACCATGTGCCAACACCACTGGCTGCAGCTCGGAGCAGCTTCCCCTTGGTTCACCTCCACAGGTTTGGAGCCTGAGAGTGTGGAGGTGATGCATGGCAGCAGTTTGACTGTAATTTGGCTGATTTCATAGAAAATTGGAACGACTCTCAATGGTGCACACACACAAGCACCGAGGCCCAACACGACCCTAAGATTCAATCAGGCTGCAGGAGATTGCAGATACTGCTTCGCTACACGTTCCTCACTTTAAAAAAAAATCAACATCCAAGAATTATTCCCTGGGAAATTTGTGGGGGGGACAAAAACAACTTTGCGGAAAAACAAACGACTTTCCAACGTCTTGGAAAACATTCCAGAACTAACACAGATCTGGAGCCACAATCACATGTAAGTTATTGTTTCTAGACCCACAACAACATCAATCCAGCCAATGTCACTGAAATCTGCTCGTAAATCTACATAAACAGAAAGAAAGAAAGACAAAAAGAAAGAAAGACAGACAGAAAGAATGTGAAGGAAGTGAAAACATAACAGAAGTTGCCTTTTCACATCAAAAGAGGCTTTAAAAAAAACCATACGTCAACCCAATAACAGGCAATCAACATTTTTCCATTTACTAGAAGTTCAGTCTTAAAACAGTGGTTACCAGGTAACATGCTTCACCTTGAATCAGGAGAAGCTCCCTCACCTCACATGGTGAATGATGCGTCTTGATTAGAACAATGACATGACAAATTGTCAAACTATATCCTGTCCAAAATATGCGTTTCTATAAAAAAAAAAAAATCACAGCTATGCTAACACGTTAATATCATCAGTTGGTCCGTTGACCACAGGCAAAGCGTGACCCTTGGGAGGAGAGGAGACTTTGCTCAACGACCACCGTCATTCAATTTTGCACTGGAACTTAAAGTTGCGCGTTGTTTTTGTTTTTTTGTGCGCGACGTCTCTAATCAACACACCACAGAATCATCTGTGAAAGACAAAGGGAGGCAGCGCTGGTCATAGCTGAAGATAGTCTTTAATGGTTTCACCTTGGTGTCTCTCCTTGCTAGTGGACACATGTTCACCTGCAAAATGAAGGAACAGCGTAACAGTTTACAGAGAATATGTTCAACCCATTTGCCATCCATTAAAAGTTGGTTTATTCCAGTGCTACTACACATTATGCATCATGTGGCAGTGTACACAGAACAATGGTTGGGTTACATCTCGTCACTTTAGGGGTTCTTTCACTCTGTTGTTGTTGTTGTTGTTGTTGTTGTTGTTGTTGTTCGCTGTGTTCTGACGCCTGCTCTATGAGGAGAGCCTATACGCTGTTAGACTGTGGGTTTATCACTTGAACTCATCTACCATCATCAGCATTAACATCATGAACGTCCCTCACTTTACTACAAAATACTATGTGTGTGATTTCTCTTCTTTTTCTACTCCAGAAAAATTGGGTCACTATTCAATATTGGAATGGAGTTTTGGCAGGTCTTTGTGGGTGACGGGAGGAGGAGTGAAGAAAACAAATAGAAAAAAGAAAACAAACATTAGAACCTGATCAGACCTTTGGAGGAGAAAACAACACACGATGGAATATATTATCTGGATTTGCTTGGATTCCTTCACTTTCAAGGTCCTTCCGCTGCCACATGCTGCGCACTGCACCTTTACCCCCGCCGCTCACCATTTGTCCCGTTTACCTGGCGACATCGACAATGAGGTCATATTTACAGGACACCCACCCTGGCTGTTCACACCCCCCCCCCACCCCACCCCACACCCCCGAGCCCAAACATCCTCCTTATAGTCAAAGACTTACCAACCTCACGAAACAAGTGGCAGTGCCTCTACCTGAAAGTCACACCAACAAGCTTTTTGGTCATTGGGTGAAGTCGGTCCCTATATTAATTTAGTTTTACAGGACACCCACCCTGGCTGTTCACACCCCCCCCCCCCCCCCCCCCCCCCCCCGAGCCCAAACACATGTCTGTCAGAGGATGAGCGATGGTTCTAATCTCTCTCTCTCTCTCCTTCCTAACTCCTTATCTCTGTTCCCTGGACTCTCCACAATCACAGAGTGTAACTCAACACCACACAGGAAGTGCAGTGTGGAATAGGAGCTGGGAACTTTCTGCATTGTTGTCAGGTGTTGTGTGCATGGATGTATTCTAAGAGACTGATCCGGTGCAGGAGCCCGTGCACATGTGCACCCTCTTCTCGTCCCGTTCAACCCTTCTAATTGTCTGTTCATTTGAATGGAGAGAAACCAAATTAAAAATTGAAATATTTGATGATTTTTAAAATCTGAATAAAACTAATGTTTCGAATGGAATGTAGGTAACAAAAAATATTCTCAGATTTACAGATTTATTTTTCTAAATCTGCAGAATTGTCTTTTTTCAATGCATGGTGCCCCACTGACACAAAAGTTGCAGTACTGCCTTTTGGCCACTAGTCTCACTAAAGTCTCAGAGTGAGACGTGCAGCCCATAGAGCAGGTGCAACAGCATTTTCATCAAGCCCTGTGGCTCTCAAATGCGCTCCATATAATAAAATATCACCTATATTATTAATTCCATAACATTTATAGAAACGCAAGACAAAAACAGAAAACTGGAACGGGAGTTCTGATGGTTCTACATGGGAAATATGTGGGTCACTGTAGTGGATATGTGACCAGCACAGACGCGGCAGCACCACCACTTGGTCACTACGTCCAATTTATACTTCCAGACTCAGCCCACTTCCTGTATCCAGTTCTTACAATACATCCATGAGTGCAGTGCAGGATATGACCCGGGGGTTTCCATGCTTCTTCCTGTTCTGTCTGTGTTCTTTTTTTGTCTTTTTGAACCAATCAAACATCTTTGCTCTGGGCCATTTTGTGTGCATGTGTGTGTGTGAGTGTGTGTGTGGGAGTGTGTGTTCTTAATGCTGACAGATGACAGATGCGAGGCTGAAGCTCTGATGTAATGAAGAGGTGGAAACCTTAAATAGGAACAGGCAGGTGAGGTCGTAATCAAGCAGATAGTCTTCCATTAGCCGCGCTGACTCATTGGATGACACTGATTGAAACAGAGCCTCTAATGGCATGATAGATCCCCCTCATACTGAAGGGTGGAGTGTGGCACTGCACCAGGAGTGGCTGGAGTTACAGATGGGGGTGGGGGTGGGGGTAGTTAAGAGTCATGCTTCATCAACTCAAGTCGAAAGGAGAAAAAAAAGCTCGTATTCATGCTTGATTAAGCTCCACTCGTAGCAAACTCAGTGTTCTTAAGTGAAGAGCTCTGCGCTCTGTCCAGTGCTGAGCCAGTGGGCGGGGCCAAGTCCCTCCCTCTCAGGGGGTTTGACTCGGAACGGGCTCGGGCCAAAATAATTAAGATTGGAGAAATAACAAAAGATCCTATCTGCCTGTTCGGCTTCAGGGGTCATGACGACGACGGAGTCTTTTTTTTTTTAGCACTCCCATCGTTTGGGATGATCTACCATTCGGACTACTTTAGGACAGCATGCTAGCCCGCTAACCCGCTGACTTCCTGCTCTGCTTTTAACTCTTTTTTTTTTTTCCAAACCCAGAAACATTTCAGATCAAACATTTTTCATTCATAACAACTCGAGGATGAACCACATCCCATGCTTTTGAAATGAAGAATTGTCTAACTGTTGCCTGATGCATGTAGATACTGTCATTGTGAAGACATATTGCTGAGTCATCATTTTTGTTTGGAGTTAGATGAGAAGATCGATACCTTTCATAGTCTGTCCCATACACTGCACATAAAGATCAAACTGCATGACAAAAATGTTGCCCCCTAGTGGCTGGTCCTCAACGGTCCTTATTATTACAAGTGTTGGTTGGTTGGTTTTGATCAATTATTTGATTACATATATAAATAGTTCATGATGATTGATCTATATCCAGTGTATGTCTGTTACTAGGAAGCTTCCACTTGTAGCCAGCTAGCTTAGCTTAGCATCGAGCTAGAAAACAATCACAAAATTTGTGTTATTCTATATTTGTTTACGCCGCTCAGTGTGTACACAAGTCTCCTATCGCTGCTTTTGTAGGGATTAAAGATCCAGTGTGCACATTTTTGGATGAAATAGTTTCACATTCTAAGAGCGGAAATTTAATACAAGATCATTTTTACTGTTTATGTGTGGGTTTAGGTCATGAGGGGTGAGTCCTCTCTGTGGGGGCTACCATTTTGCCCCACAATGTTTCTTACTGTAGCCCACAATGCACGCACAGTAGACAGAAGACCACCAACGTTTCTGCGACTTGCAACTTCACGACTGGATGTTCTCACTGTGCCTTGAGGCCATTGAGCAACTCTCCCCTTTCCATCCTGTGAGCTGAGCTAAGCTAAGTGGCATGTGAGCAGTAGCTTTATGTATTTGTACCTCAGAGACATGAGAGGGGGGACTGTTTCATCTGAGCACGAAGGTGGACAGGCATGAGTCCCAAATACGTCAAAACTCTTCTTTAACACTCGCCGAGGGAACAAGTCAGTGTTATATAAGCATCAAAAGTTTCGTCAGCACTTTTATTCGTCTCCTTCCAGGATTCTTTAAGTCGTATTGATTTTTCTTTAGCTCATATATTAAACAGGGAATGCATTACAGAATCACATTGCTGCAACTCTCTCTAGGTCCTGCAAGTTAGACAACTCCTAGCAAAAAAAAAAAAAAAAGGAAAGTTTAGTAAAAAAAAAAAAAAGACAAAAGAACGAAATGCATCAAACCAACTAAAACAAAAGCGATCAAATCAAAACCATGAAAATCATCAAGCCATTCTAGAAAGAGTGCGCCGTGTCATGTTTGCAGAGAACCATGCAGGGGGGCAGGGGGATGGTTGTTCCTGTTCCTGTCAGGCTGCGTCAACCATGTGAACCATGCCACTATCTGAAGACCACAGGAAGCTCTAATCAATCAGTGCCTATGAGGAAAGTGGACCACTACATACTGTGTTTCACTGCTGTGTGCGTGAGTGTGCAGCGTTGAGCTAAAGGTGAACTGTCACAAACACACTCGGATATACTCTCACTCTCGCCCCCTCTCCTCGCCGCTCGCCGTGGTGGTGTTAGTAGAAAGAGAACGTAAAGTTTCCAAAACATTTAGGGCTGCTGTGTGATGGAGGCAATGCTATGCATTACATTAAGACATTTTCTTAAGATTTTTGGAGAGGAATGTATCTGAAAAAGGAATGCAATGCTGTATTCAGACTGTTAACATCGTAAAAAAGCTCTGAAATTAGTAATTAAATAACCCTCTACTATTTATACATTCAGGCACTGAAAAATCACATGTCAATATGTAACTAAAAAAGATAGTCGCTCTCGATTTCCCCGGTAAGAACGAGGAAGCTGTGACCTTGAAGTTGGCAATTCTGTAAATGTTTCCTACCCAGTAGTAATGCCATGTGCGTCCCCTTTACGTTTGTGTGTAGCTGTTTCCCGTCTCTCTCCCGCGAGTTCATTTCCGAGGCCGTGACGACAAGTCAGGGCGTCGGCCGCCGTCGATGCCGCCGCTCCGGAAGTTTCACTCGGACCTGTGGGAAAGAATCCATGACACGTGTCTTTTAAAAGGGAAAATCCAGCCGTTTCATCCGGCGCCCCCCTCGCCGGACAGACGCCGAGACGGAGGGACGGGTGGACCTGTGTCCTCCGTGATCTCTGGAGACCAGCGGCTGAGCCGATCTCAGCTCCACGGACCAACTTCCCCCCCTCGTGGTTAAGGACTCTCCGGTGTGATAGCCAGCTCTCACCCCAGCGACCCTGAACGCAGTCATTTTTTTTTTTAACTATACAAGGGCTTTTACAAAAAAGCTAACTTGAACAGCCATACAATGGCTAAAACATAAACCATATCTCTACTTTATCTCGGTTTTTCAGTCATTTTTAATTTTTTTTTTCTTTTTTCTGTTTTTGGATGCATTTGTTTTAAGTCTTGGTTTGCCGCTCTTTGTTTGGGACTAGCTCTGATCCAGTCCTGCGCTGAGAGGCCCAGTCACAGAGGGATTGGTTTTTGGATTTGATGTTGATTGCAGAGGAAGGCGAGACGGGGACAGATGGGTTGGGAGAGACGTGTGGATGGGTGGGAGGGGCCAGGACCCGGTCAGGTGTCAAAATACGGGATTTTGACTCGACCTGACGCGCACTCTCCGGCGGGTTCCGGGGACAGAATGAGGCGAGGTGTTGGTTTTGGTGGAGGCGGAGCTCGGAGGCGAGGGTGGGAGGGTCCATCGCTGTTATCCACTGTCCGAGGAGGTGTGCGGCGCCGTGGAGGGCGAGCGCCTCCTGCGGGCGGTGGAAGTCCAGGAGCGCTCCGAACGCTCGGAGCGCTCCGAGGCTAGCGAGGCGGGCCGGAAGCGGTGAACGAAGCCGTCCAGGAAGTCCTGCTGCTGCTGGGTTATGGCTTGGGAGATGAGGCAGGGTAGCGCCTGCAGGCTGCCCGTCACCGAGTCCAGCTTGTCCTCCAGTGTCCCGATGCGCTTGTCCAGCTCCTCGCTGCGCTCCTGCAGCTCCGACACCAGGTCGTACATCACATTCTGAGTCTAATGGAGAACAGAGAGCCAGCATGTTCAGCGGACGGGGGGGGGGGGGGGGGGGGGGGGGGGGAGAAAGGACGCAAACAAAATTAGCTGACCAGACAAAAAGTTTCATTGTGCTTTACATAGGCGGACATTTTTTTAAAATCCGACTTACTGCGTCCGAGGAGAGGGAGGAATAATGACGGGGAGCAGCGTGCAGGGGAGCTGTGCACTTTCAGCCAGTCAGCATAGATTTTATCTTCCCACTGATTTAACAAGCAGCTTCTGCAGCTCCATTTATAGCCTGAGAAGGTCTTCAGTGCTTTACGTGTTTGCTTGACACAACTCATTCACGTAATGAAAAGTGTCTTTATTACTCAGGCATTTATATTGTTCCGACTGTGGCTGATGGTAATGTGCCTGCTCCTCTACTGTACATGTAATTCTCCGACAGTTTTATGAATTATAAAACATAATGTAACGCGTTCAATGCTATTCTTTATTTGTCAATTTAATGCGACGGGGAATTGAATGAGACCGCAGCTCGATAAAAGTGGCAAAATATTTCATGCCCACTCGGAGCTTTTTTTGGGGGCATTAAAGCATCACAGAATGGAATGACTTACGTCTCTGTGGGGCTTGGTAAAGAGTCACGGTGCACGTGAAGGGGGTGAACACAGAGGGATGTGACCACCAGCAGTGCGAGGGACAGTAAACACACATTAAAGGAGTTGGTCATTGAACCTTTTGAAAACACACACTGGAGTGCAAATGTCAGCCACATCAAATGAGAGCACGCTCGTTCACTCTCCTTTGAACGGCCTCCCTGCTCCGGGCGGCTGGGTCAGCTGACGTCTGCAGCGCCCAGCACCAGCTGCTGAGGCGTGACTGTGTTTACCCTCACATGCAGACACACACTCCGTACAAGTGTGGATGCGGTCAACTCCCCCGGGGTGGGGTGGGGGGGGGGGGGGGGGGGGGGGGGGGCCCGGGGGGGGAGTCCAGCACCGGAACACATAAAGTTAAGGTGTCATTCATAACATTAGCTGATGAACTATTCCTGCCACTTCCTTTTAGCAGGATATCGCGGCATGACAATAAAGCAGGAATTTACCCACAAGCACGAGGGCATGGTTTTGAGGTTATAAACACCTGACGTCAACTTTCAATAGCGTTTGGTGATTAATGTTGACACAGACGACACAGAGGGGGTCTCGGCGCTGAAATCTGAATGTCATGGTGTCTATGAGCACTATGCTCATCGTCACACTTTACAGCACCGTTTACATTCATACAGTGCATCCATTTGCACTTTTCTCTTGGATCTGGCAGAGAAACATCTGTATGAATCTGTATGTGCAGCAGAGGGGAGGACTGGGATTGAACCACAAACCCTCTGGTTAGTGATTAGACCTCTCTAACCCCTGAGCCTCAGTCACCCCGAAGTGATGCTCCCTGCCCTGAGTGTTCGGGACATTTTCCTGTTATGGTCTTTATATGGGAAGTTTGAGACTATACATTCAATGACATGTAACATACCTAAAACCTTAAGATTCATAGTCATATCATTTTTTTTTTATCAATGGTAACCACAAGGGTAACGCTCATTTCTGACCACAGGGGGCACTATAGAGCAAATTTTTAAGCAACGGGTCCATTCATTTAAAAATATACACCTGTGATAGAGATGTCCTGAAAAGACAATATTAGTCACACCCTAAAATGTACAGCAGCTCTCAAACTCTTTCCAGTTCACTTTTGCAAATGTTAAGAGGGAATGAAGGGGCACAGGAGAAGGTGTAATAGTGTAATATTATCAATACTTAAGAAACACTTTGTGATTGTTAAGCTGGAATATTTTGAACTGCTCGAGGTCAATGGATCAATCGGACTTACCTTTGCCAGGTCCACCAACGTGTTGGCCTGATCATTGAGTTTCCTCTGCTCCATCTTTACACTGCGCAGTCTGGCAAAGGCAGAGGGAGGAGGAGGAGGAGGAGGAGGAGGGGGAGGAGGGGGAGGGGGAGCAGAGACAGGAGGGAAGGAGGAGATAGACAGAGAGAGAGAGAGAGAGAGAGAGAGAGAAGGGGGGGCGATAAGGCGAGAGGGAGAGACAGAGGTTGTTTGGGGTCATGAGGGGACAGAGGAGGAAGAGGAGGAGGAGGAGGAACGACACAGTATTTATCAGGAGTGCGCTCTCAGTGATGACATGGAGAAGAGGAGACAGCCTGCATGCATCGTAATGTATGTCATTTACATATCAATATGTATATACATCATTTGCATGTATATATGTATAAATATACATATACATATATATATATATATATACATATATATACATATATATATATATATATATATATACGGAGGCATTCCTGGTCTTGGTGAATGCAATAACGACCAAAACATGCAAACCTGTGGAAGCATACGACGCTCGAACCAAATACAAGGAGCCTGGTTATGTTTTTCCTTCTCCAACAAGATGTTTCTGTGTTTGTTTTAATAGCAGCTGTTTATTCTCACTGCAGCCTTGATGCATGTAAACGACTGAAGTTCACCACAATGTCACAGAATTCAACTTCACTATGCGACAAAGTCAGAGCATCGTGTGCTTCCACATGAGAAAACCTCAAAATCCATGTGTAACTCAAAACACTCTTGTTTCTTTGCACCCAAAAATAAGACAATTAAAAACATGGAGAGAAGAGATGACATGCCCTTTGTCAGTGCTACACACACTCAGTGGTAGGACTGTATCAAAATACACACTGGTCATTCAGTAAGCGTGCAGTGACTGTGAGTGACAGTGCACAATGGGATGTATCTGAGTGCTGCACTGTGTGTGTGTATGTGTGTGTGTGTGTGTGTGTGTGTGTGTGTGTGAGTGTGAGGATGCCACAAATAAAAGATGAAGCTGGCCAGAAATAAACCATCTAATGACACGTGTTGATGTAACTGGTGCAATGACACACGGGACGTCGCGCTGCTTCCTTATCTCTAATCAGATGCATTACGGCACCGTAAGAAGTTCTACCCGCCCGCGGTGAATAATGTGGCGTTGTTAGCGGTGGCGGCGGCCGCATCACGACGTGTGGGTGCACGGGAGAGAAAGAATCTCCCCGTTCGGCAAATTATGAGACAGGACGACATTCAAGGGCATTAATTCAAGTGCAAATCACTATATCAGAGCGGCATGAGGCGGCTCGCTTATGGCTCTGTCGCCGCGGGAAACCAGTTTGTGTGTGTGTGTGTGTGTGTGGGTGTGTGTGTGTGTGTGTGCGTGTATGTTCTCTCATATCCCTTATGGCTGTCGAGGAATAGAGGCTAAAAAGGTCAAAGTGTAACCGAAGGCCCTCTCACATCAAAATGAGTAGCTATTTCCTGCACTGGGGTGAACCCACTCTAAAAAAGCAGATTAACACCTTCACCACTGTCATCCGCTCATTTGCATTAACGTCTTTTCACTGCAGGTTTAAGTCGGATCTCACAGAGTCGTTAGTAATAACACCCAGGAAGAGGAAAACAATTCAGTGCTAGTGTTACCATGGCAACCTGCCTCATGATCGATGCTTTGCCTGATATCAGGAGAACCCCCCCTCCCACCCCCCCTCGCCTCGTGTTGCCTCTTCACCTAAATGATGTCATTCATTTAGTACATCCGTGGCTATGCTAACGTGCTAGTGGCCACAGATTGATTCCATTGATGTTTCGGCAGAGCTACAATTTCATCCAACAGATGCCTCAACCTTCACGTGTGTGTGTGTGTGTGTGTGTGTGTGTGTGTGTGTGTGTGTGTGTGTGTCATCAATATCATGTGCGAGCTTCGGTGTCTCATGTGAGAAATGGAAAGCAAAACACAAAATCAATATGAGAACAACATTTCAACCTCATTGGGGTTTCCGCAGTGTGTGTGTGCGTGTGTGTGTGTGTGTGTGTGTGTGTTCACATCATGACAAAAACCATTAGGAGTGTAGGATGAGTTCTGCAGATGCAGGTTAATATAGCCCCCAGAGCGGCTATATTAATCATGTATACACTGTAGATGATCATGAACCGCTGGTCAAGCTCATTCAGCACGAGCTGGGTTTTTTTGTTTTTTTTGTTCTTTCACACGTTCTCTCCAGACAACCCTCAACATCTACTGACACTGGCGGCGAAATGTGGATGCTCAATTCTGTTTCATTCCATTTGAGGGGGGATGGGAGGGAGAGGAGAGTCAATGGAACACTCAAGAAAAAGAAAAACGTAACAAAATTTAAAAAAAACAATCCAGCATTATCTTTTTCTTTTGCTTTTTTTTCATGCATGTCAAACGCATGGAGAGAGGAATGGGGGGGGGAGGAGGAGGAGGAGGAGGATGTCGAGGAAACAATAGGAGGAGGAGGAGGATACATAGAAGACTCAACTTACTTCTGAGCTCTGCAGTGATAGAGCAAAACAAAGACAGAACACAGTACAGAGTTTTAACCCCACGACATTCACGAAACGAGTGGAACCATTACACTTGTCACTGTAAGCACGGGGTCAGGGGGGGGGGGGTCGGAGGGAGCGGGGGGCGGGGAGGGGAGAGGAAGACCATTACACTAAACTGCAGTGTGTTTGCATATGTGTGTGTGTGTGTGTGTGTGTGTGTGTGTGTGTGTGTGTGAGTGTGTGTGTGTGTGTGTGTGTGTGTGAGCATAACAATCAAAGTACTTTAGTAAAAGATGGTTCAGCTGATGAATATTCAGAGCTACTACCACATTTCATCTGTTTGATAGTAACACAACTGTTCCTGAGACAGACAGAACATAAAAGATTACATCATTTACTACAACACTAAATCGTGGTTTGACTACTTTAAAGGTGCAGTGTGTGAGTTTTGCTGACACTATGCTT
Organism: Chascanopsetta lugubris; assembly: GCA_016785325.1. Taxonomy (NCBI): domain Eukaryota; kingdom Metazoa; phylum Chordata; class Actinopteri; order Pleuronectiformes; family Bothidae; genus Chascanopsetta; species Chascanopsetta lugubris. Next base: position 112,908 of record JAFBJT010105745.1, read on the forward strand.
TCCTTCCGAGCACGTATTGGAACCTATGGTAGCGAAAACATGGTTGTGAAACACGGCAGCCATTGGTCAGCTGGTCCATTGCAAGAACCATAGTTGTAATATAACAACAACAGCTGGATACAGGATACAAGTGTGCCAGGCTTTGAGGCTAAAGCAACATAGTGGTCAAAGAGTGGTACTGCAACAACTGATTTCTTCCTTTGAGCTAACACGGAGAAATAAATGCCTCTTTAAATAAGTGGATAACTTTTATATGTCTATTTCTGACTTCTATCACCATCCATTACAATGAGCTTCTGGGCTCAATGGAGGCACATATGTACCAACAGGCTGCACAATGTGGACATACAGTACAAGCACAGAAGCTCAAATAAGGTAGTGTTCTTTCATAGGAACGGATGGGAGCGTCCTCTGACACCTCCCTTGCTCTTCAATATAAATCCATGGAGATGTCTCTCTCTTAATGTCGACATAAATGGTTCATTTGAAGGTAATAAGAATAACAGCTCCTACATGCAGGTGATTTCATACTCAAAGTACTTTCACCTAAATCTTAGATGGGGAACAATGATCAAAAATCCTCATTAGCAGCTGCTCAAGAACCATACGTTATGTCATTTGTGTTGTCTGACATCAGACTGACAGGAAGTGAGGGTGGATCAGGACTTACTGGTGAATGGCTTGGAGAAACTTGCGCTGGTGTTTCCGCACCTTGGCGTGATCTATCTTTTTGACCAGCTTGGTGTGTTTGTAGATGAGCCATGTTTCCCTGAGTACATTGGCAGCTGTGTTCTTTACCTGTCGAGCACAAGTGATGATGGCGTTTAGCATTAACGGGGCGAAGACAGGTCCAAAACTGTCACACCAGGTACAACGGTTCTTACACATCCTCTCGCAGGCCACTTCTGGCCCACAGGCCGTATGTTTAACACCCCCTGCTCTAGATGATGTATCAGGAGCTTGGACCCAGAGCAACACATCACTGTAGTAGCTATATGCAGATTATTATGGTTGGACCCTTTTGGCGATAAAGTGTCAAGTGTGTGCAGTGACTCACTCGTTTGCAGAGTTGTGTGTCCATCATGAAATTGTGGACATGTTTCTCAGCCTTGGTCAGCTCCAGCTTCCTGGCTACAACTGCAACCACCAGTGCAGTGCAGCCGGCTCCCTGTTACACACACACACACACGGTCAGACCGACAGACAAGACAGACAGACACAGACACAGACACAGACACAAACACTTTATATGTGAGAATCCAAAAATATATTGTAATATAATGCCATTTTACAGAAGTGATTTTGTCCACAGACTCTGAGGAAGTTGCCTCTGTTGTGGAGGAGGAATTGTGTTGTAGTGGTCGAACTTCGGGCTATTATTTCTATTCTTCATTCGTTCTCGCAATATCATGACTCTATATGTATTTCTTTTTCAAAATTACAAATATATTCTTGTGATATTGCAATTTTCTTTCCTCCTGTTAAATTAAAGTGAAAATCTCACAAGGTCATGACTTTGTACTCGTTATATCGCAATTCTCTAAAAACGATCCCTGTGATTTTTCTCAAAATATTTATCATAACCAAAATACTGTGTACATTTCTTAAAGTTACAGTATGAAGGATTTTCATAAAACCTTACCGGCTCATAGAAGAGCTACATCTCTCAATCACCCTTAAAAATACACTCAACTTTTTCCAAAATTAGAGAGAAATTGAGATACAACAGACCATAATGCTTTCTAATGCATTGTGGTGTAAACAATGACTGTGTATATGTGTGTGTGTGTGTGTGTGTGTAAGAGAGAAGAGGAGAAGAACCCACCATGATCCCTGTAAGCAGACACACGCCTTTCCCACAGTACGTGTGCGGTACCATGTCCCCGTAGCCAATGGAGAGGAAGGTAATCGAGATGAGCCACATGGCTCCCAGGAAGTTACTGGTCACATCCTGTTTGTCATGATACCTGAGGTGAGGAGAGGTAGATAAGCACAAGCGGAGGGAGAGTCAGAGGAAGGCTGCAGAGGATCAGAGTGAACATGAGCATGCTGGACGAGGAGCAGGATGACGATGATGATGATGATGATGATGATGATGATGAAGATGTGGTGCCGTGTCAACCAAACAGAGGTGGTGGGTGGAGGAGGTGAAGGAATTCATGGTGACACCTGTTTGTAAAGCAAATGTTTCAAAATCCACTCCTGAGAGGGAAAGTGGAGAAAAGGCTCAGTTTAATGGAAGACGCAAGTCATTTCCCTCTTTTACATGTGAAATTGTCGAATATGCAAAAACCTAAAGTGAGATGGAGGCAGGAAACCAAAGTGCCACTCAAAGAGTTGATGTGATGATTCCAAACTGAGAGAGCAGAACCACTGACCATCAAATGTGGTACATTCGCATGGGCATTACACTTTCCCCCATAAAGTTTGGAGTGACAAAGTGGCGAGTCATGTGGCTGTGATGAGCGGAACCAGCGCAACTCGGGTCAGACGTGGTGCATCCAAACAAAACACACACTGCTGCGTTTAGAGTCCAACAGAGAATTGGTTTGTGGGTCACGGCTTCCTGCAGGGTTCAAACACTATCCCCCCCCCCTCCCCTTCAAAAAAAATAAAAAGGTTTGTCGAATGCAAATCATCACTTCAAACATGGTGTCGGCTGAAAACAGTCTGACAGCCATGCTTGAGTAGTGGCTCCAAAGGCCTGTGGAGCATATAGCAGAGATGTGTGTGTGTGTGTAAAAAATAACACACAGCTGGATTGATGATGACATTCCCAAACCTTTTACAGCGAGACACAAAGAAAATCCATCACCGAGACAAATCTGCCTCGTACACCCACCCTCATTCAACTCGCCTGATTATTCCCAATGGGCTGTCGAGGAGGAGATTAGATAAGATTTAATTTTGGAGCTGGAATCAAATATTCATTAAACACTTTCAGACAACATCGCAGAAACAACCCTCTGACCAGACGGAGGAGACGACAGAGGATCATTTCTTGGGGTCTTTACCGAGGCTCCTCCAGAGGGTGGGGGGTCTCACTGGGCCAGTCATGAATCCTTAATGACCGCCGACCACCCTGCTGTGACCCAGCGTGTGGACTCAAAATGGCCGCAGCCATCGGCTCTAATTAGCGCACGAGCACAGGCAGAGAGACTCGGGGCCAGATTATGAATCTTTAAAGTTTTCTGTCCCACCAATAAAAAAATTTTTTTTTTAATTTGGTGGATAGTTTCCTCTTCCTCCTCCTTCAAGACAGCTCATTGTTCTTCAACATCATAAAGGTACTAATCATGCCCTCTGCAGTTCTTTCAAATCTCCCACTCCTCAGTTTCTATTCATGCTCAAAGTCAGGGGGTGAAAAAAGGAAATCCTTCAGTGAGAAAAAAATAAAAAAGCAAAAAATCATGTGCAATCTGTGGGATTCAAATGTCTTCGATGACATGCAGAGGAGCGGTTTGTGCAAATACCATGCAGGAATCCAAGAGATCTGCAACCTGCATGCTACGAAGCCAGTATATTGAGAGCGGGGGAGCGAGGGGCGAGCGGTGGTATATGAAAAAAAAAACCCACCTCTACAGTTATCACCGGGTGGGCGGGGGATTTGTTAAAATTGTCTTCAAAGTCTTTTACTTTGAAAGGGACGCAGTGGCAGGAGCGGATGAGTAATAGAGGAAGAGGCTCATTGAATTTGACACCCCTGTCTCTTTTACCTGCATCCCGACACTTCAGCAGCTGCCCTTTGATGGCTGCCAGGGGGCTGGACTTGATCAGCTGGCTAAATATTGTAATTACAAGTGACGGCTGTGTTAATTTCATTCTTCCTGTCATTGGGGGCGTCCAGAGAGAGAGAGAGAGAGAGGGAGTCACATCTCGGAGGGCGGTCGGAAATACGCCGCACCTCTAAACAAAGTGGCCTTAAAGGTGAAATATGTCGGAGGGCATCGTTGTGATTTTAAAATGCTTTGTTTTTCAGATGTGTTGATAAAGCACGGATAGGGGCCAATAAGTCTCCACCCTGGAGAAGAGTTGAAGGTATGGGGGGGGGGCTCTCAATATACTGTATGGAGTTTTGGAATAGCATGGAGAAGAGCTGGCACCACTTTACACCTATTTCAACCAGGACAAGGAGCCCATCGTGTCCACAACAGAAAGTTTTTCCCCCCACTGTGAAACTCTCTGTGACACTTGAACACACGCTGGCCCTTCCTGATCACACCTTCACAAACCACCGCTGCATCAAATCACACTGTCCAATCTTAGACCCGGTCTCTGTCGAGGAGCACAGCCAACTTTGCACAACCAGCACAGAAACACAAAGTCAACAACACGCGTGAGTCCAGTCTTTCTCCTCCTCTGATCTCCAACATGGAGCTCACCCCCGTGTTTCCTCTTTATTACAACTGACGGGTTATTTCTTTATTTTTCTGTAGTAGTGAATCTGATGTGCCGCAACACTTCCCTTGATTAACCCGTGCAGGCACATGCTCCTACACACACTCACGCTCGATTCCATCCAAACTTGACTTGCCTAAACCAAACCTTAAAGGTCCAGTGTGCAAAATTTAGGTCAAATTCATGTAATGGCAGAAACAACATGTAAATACTCATTTTAAAATGAGGTTTTCACGAGTGTATGGACCGTTATGTCATTAACCTTTAACAAGGCCCTTAACATTTACCCGGGTGCAGATCCTCTCTACAGAGGTGGCCATGTTGTTACGAGTCCCCCAGCAAATAAAATCGGAACAAATATTGAGTTTTAACAACGACTGAAGCCGGCTATCGCTTCCTCTACCTGCTTGGAAGCTCGAGCTTTTCAGCCACAACATGCACCTTCACCACTGGGTGTCATACAATCCTACAACGAGGACGTTAAACTAAACCTTGACTTCACACTTGAAAACACACTTTTACTTTGAATTGTTTGCGTTATGAAGAACAAGCTCAATGTGAGTAACATGTGGACTACACACACTCATAAAAATGCTATTTGAAAAATATGACAAAAAATATGCTCTACAATAAATGCGTTAGAACAACCTTCAGTTTCAAAGCTTTGAAGTGTCAGGATCCTCTCAGCCATTATCTTTCTGAAGATGATGTCACATCAGATATATACTGTCAGGCCTGGTGCCAGGACTGAAGGGGCTGTAAGAAACTTTCATGAAATTAAAATCATTGATTTAACTATACAAACTCTCCAAAGACTAAAGACAAGCATCTCGGGGGCTAATGCTTCATAAGCGAAGAGGTTCTAAAAGCTATTCTTTAAATGACGAAATGATAAAAAGTCATATCTCAGCAGTTCTTTGGGCAAAACTGTCGAGAGTCTCTGATGGAAAGGCAACAGTAACGCAAACGACTTGGTGCAACGGCCAAGGTCTGCTGAGAAACATCTCCGAACACATTGGACCTTGAGGGCAGTTCTGAAGGTCAAAACGGGTCTATGTATAGGTGTATATAATAAAGTGTCAGTCCAATTCTGTGTCTCCTGCTGAGAAGTAAGAAAATATATATGGGAAGAACTGATCCAACACTAAAAACTCATCGTGACTTCTGTCTCTACTCTCCATGGTCAGCTGACACAGCAAAGCGTGGAACCGTCTCCACTCTCTAACATCACTGTTTAACATTCTGCACCCATCGCCTGCGCAGGATAAAAGCCCCCCCCCCCCCCCCCCCCCCCCCCCCCCCCCCCCCCCCCCCCCCTTCCCCTTCCCCGCCTCCTCGCCCTCCTCCTCCTCCTGCTTTTCAGTTTCACGTCAACAAAGACAAATGCCAAAGATTTGTCACGAGCTCAGGTCTGGTTGAGATAAATGAATCTGAGACAACTTGGTGACAAATGTCCTGGGACGCTCCTCCAGGAGTGTGTTAGATGCAGTAAACATGAGCAGATTAAACTCAGAGTGATGATGACCTCATTAAAAAAGTGCAAACCCAACAGTGTTTTTTTTGTTTTTTTTTACGACGCAGCCAAAATGCAAAGCAAGCAGGCAGGCGAGCAGCAGCACATTCAGAGCGGACTGGGCAAAGTGATTCTAAGAAATACAGAAAATATCAAATTTAGCTACACTGAGCCAAATCAGTAGATATCATCAAATACAAAAAATGTTAATTTCAACTGAAGAATATATCACAATTATTTGCCATTATACCAGACATACAATATTGAAAGATTACATTTGAATCGAGGTGTAGCTTTGTTCAGATTGTTACGAGCCACACTTGCAACACTGCTGTGGGAGAATCCATGTCAGTCACATTGTTAATGGTGCAGTGTGTACGAATTTAGTCATTTCTTTCTACAAACATTGTCCACATTTGGGCATGTCTTTCAAATCTTACAGTTACTAACAAAAACGTATGTAATGGTGCAGTACCATGGGAAACAGTGGAGGGGCAGGGTAGCCCATAGTATATGCAAACAAATCATAAGACAAGCGATTCTGACAGTTGCAGATCTTTTTCAGTGGACGTTTGGAGCAGGTCGAAAACAACATTCATCTGTTCGTACAGTCATGCAATGCTCGATAGTGTTGGAATCTGTCCACCCTGCACTGCCCTCTCGTGGATGTACTGCCTCACAACCATGGCTAACTACTTTGGTCAAAGGCGGATGGTTACATCGCTTGAAAGGGACATATCACTTTCTGCATGTAAAGGTGACATAAATGAGCCTTTCCGCTGAGATGACGAGCATGCCAACCTTAGCATTTGGCTAACGGCACCGTCATGCCAAGGTAGAGTGATTGTAAACTTGCTTGGGATGGTACAAAGAACATCCATCATGGCCTCTAGGCTACATGCTTTCTCATTGTACCTCCGACGCTTCAATCAGTGCCATTCAAAAATCCATGCAGAGGACACGGTGTATCTGCAGCCGTCCTCGTCTCTTGGCTTCATGCCCGAGTGGGACAATGAATGAACTCTTAAAACACACTTGAGCAGTCAAGGTGCTCAATGTCACGGTGACCCCCCCCCGCCCCCCCCTCATCTGAAAATCAAACATGGCGGAGCAGCACTCTCGCAAGGTGTGCCGTAATTGTACTTCAGCCAATTAAATATCAATATACACCAACCAGAGTGGCCTGCTGTGAGGCAGAACCCGCGTGTCAGCGTTTGATGAAGTGTGCCTCAGTGACCCCCCCCCCACCTCTGAGGCATGATATCATTTCCTGTTACACAAATTGTGTATGTGTTGCCAGGAACTTAACTGTTCTGCCGTACCAATGGCAAAATGATTGCACTTTAATAATGAGCTACGCCTAATGCATTGCTGTCAAACAAGCGAGATATGAAACCAGAGGTAAGGAACTGCTTTGATTTGCTGACTTGCACTTTTGGCAGCGAGGCGGGCGTCAGGCCTCAGCTGCAAGAAATGATTAAGTGTGTGTTTGTGAATCTCATCCAGACTAATTAAGCGTCCAAAGACTGCACCCCCACCACGGGGGTGTAACGAGAGATTTCCTGCCGAGTCACGGTGTTGCAAATGATGAGGGAAGAGATAGTCGCTAACATAAGACACTGTCAAAGTTTGGTCTTCTTTCATATTTAAGCCAAACTCTCCCCGTGACCCTGCTGTGAGTGTCCTCCTTAATCTACAAGGCCTCCACACGGGACACATCGAACATGAAAGTCCTTAATCTCCGTGTTTCAAGGCTGGAGGTTATCAGACAAAGTATTCTGTTTCAGATGTTCCACTGAATTAAGGTGGAGACACCTGGACGTACTCACCTCAGACACCCGTGCTCGTCCTCAGGCTGACAAGAACTTTTAGCGATGGGGCACTAGAACACGTATAAGCTGCAGCCATGACACATTATGAGTGGAACTACAACTAGGACCAATTCAAAAGTCCTCTGCAAGAACCTTTAATCGCTTCACCCACATTTATAAACGAAGGGCCCGAATATTAAATACCGTGGTTCCCCCTTTACAATCACAAAATAGACAAACTGGCGATACGTTGCAGATAATAACGTGTCGACTAGGAACAGCTGTAATCAATCAAAACAAGTCACTATGTTTACATGCACAGTGACGCTAAGGTTACACCTGGACTAGGCCATTTAATTGTACGACTGTCACAGTGCACAAGCACGGGAGCAGAATCGATGAAGTGACCGAATGATATGCGATATGCCTCTATTTAGCTCGTTAGAACCAGACTGTTCTGGTTGACTCATCAGATCTCAGCGATCAACAAATGAGCATGCCTGGGCTAGAATCAATAAATAGGAATGCTGACACGACAGTTGTGGCTGTGATGGTGTTTTTTCGTAATCTACATGACATAAAAGTGTAATTATCACTGGATGTGTACATAAGATTGTCTGACTCTGACTTACTCCGACCTGTTCTCTAACGAAAATAAAGTTCAGCATATTCAGATCGTATCTCAGTGCATTTATCACTTTCACATCCCTCCTTACACAACAAACGTGCTTGGTGGGCCCGACTTTGCCATCGGCTGCGATCGATACTACGCCTGCATAGTTTAAAGCCATGTTATCGGATCAAGTCATCAAAGCATAGAGAATCCACCTGTCCTTGAAGTCGCTTCCATTAACATAAGATTCATCCGTCTTCGTGGCGCAGATGCTAATTCTACAGAGATAAGATGGACGTGGAGGTACTGAAGACACTTTTGACGGTGAACGAGGGAGTGTGGGCGTCGACACTGTCCACGCAGCAGGTTTCCAGCTGTGAGCACAACTGTATCATCCACGTGAATATTTCATGTGAAACGTGTTTGCGATGCGACAGAGTTCAGGCTGCACTGGCGTACACTTCTCTGGTCGGACAGTCTGTTCTTGTTTGAACCTGGCCTATGGGTTCCTTGCGAGAGAGGGAGAGAGGGAGAGAGAGAGAGAGAGAGAGAGAGAGAGAGAGAGAGAGAGAGAGAGTGAGGTGAGAACCAGCCGTCTCACTTCGCCTCCGAGCGCAGCGTTTTGTTTCAGGTAACAGAGTTGGAGAGCGGGAGAGGAGGAAGAAGAGATATTAGGTAACAGAAACCAAGGAGGCAGGCAAGGCACGCATGCAAGTGTGCCACCGAGCTGAGGCGCCGAGGTCGGGCCTGCTCCTTATGAGTACGGGGAGTCAGTAGTTGGGAGCGATGCGGAGAGACATGCCACGTTAGATGGGAGCAGCAAGAGATCTGCAAACACTCAGTCAGGAGGGAGGGAGGGAGGGAGGGCGGGAGAGGGAGAGAGAGAGAGAGAGAGAGAGAGAGAGAGAGAGAGAGAGAGGGAGGGACCCTGGTGCTCCTGGGGGGGACTTCAGGTAAGCAGAGGAGGGTTCACTCTGAAGCGTTTAAGGAAGAGGGGGGCCCTCGTTCAATATCTGTCCCTCCACCTTTCCCACCATCCCTCTCTGTCCCCCTCGGTTGTGTCTTTCATTGTCCCCCCCCCCCCATCCAGGCCTCTGTCCAGGTTACGGTCCGTGCTCGTCCAATCTCACATGGTGCTGCCCCTGGATTGGCTGCGTAACGGCGCGTTTTACAGGAAGAGGTCCCACACAGCACTTTAAGCAACAAGCGCCTCTTTTTTTTGTCCCCCACTTTAACTGGAAATGATGCGAGTGTTTGAAGTAAACATGAAAACCTGCATGCTCTTTCCATGTTTATCAACGAGGGAGGATGAGGACATTCGGTTCGTGGATGTAAACCAAGACCTGAGACACTGCTTTCAGAGCAGGACGCCAAGATCTGAACTGACCAAACATCACACCTCGCTACAGACACGGAGACACAACCCAGACCGAGCGCATGTTAGCCGGTCCTCAGACTGACGGGACATCTGTCACTCAGACTTTGGTTTGGCTGCAGGGGACGTTTTCTGGAGCGGGACGAGCAACATTGTTCGATTCATTTAGCGAAGGGAGACGCGTAATGAGATGGTAATGCGTGAACACAAAGGACAGAGAGGCCCTCGCTCCTCGGCAAATCTTTGGAGTCGCCACTAAAAGGACTTTTTGTGAAATATAGATCTATAACAATTGCATAAAGAGAGGGAGACGAAAAAATGAGGAAAGACAAATTGCCCTCAGGCAGACACGTGAAGGTGACTTGAAGGAGCTGCTCCATTTTAGCACAGATTCCTTCCTCCTCCTCCTCCTCCTCCTCCTCCTCCTCTTCCTCCTCTTCCTCCTCCTCCTCTTCCTCCTCCTCCAGTCCCTACCTGCCGAACACACAGCAGTTAGCAAAGAGACGCTTGCTTCAAAGTGCTGCTCTCCGCTCGTCTCTATAGCCAGAACAGGCCTGTTCCCTTAGCAATCGGACGGTGCCACTCTCATGCCAACTAGAGGGCCTGAGCTAATCCTGAGTTTGGAAAGGCTCAATGGGTAATTGTTTGAGAGGGGATGCCCCTTGGAACCCCCCCGCCCTGCCCCCCACCCCACCCCACCCTCCACTACCACCTTTCCCCCACCACACCCCACTTGGGACAGCAGTGGCGCCAGCTCGGTGCAAAATGGTACGTTTTTCTCTTTTTTTGTCTTTTTTTTTTTTGGTATCCACGGCTGGAGAATGAGGACTCACATGGTATCCCTATGGAGCAGCATAGTGGGGAAATAGAAAGTACAACAAAACATTATACAAACACACGCACACTCACACATGCACGCACATTGTCCACAGAGGACGGCACTGCACTTATTGTCCGTGTAGGATTCTACACGGCTGGCTGTTGGGATTGGAGGTCACGTGACAGGGGGCCGAGGAATCGGCAGAGGACACGCCACGACTGAAAGACCTGAACATCTTGATTCTGACACGTGGGTTAAAAAACAAAATCCCTGAATTTTAAGATGCCAGCGACATTTCCATTCCAGCTGCTCTGAAACGCCAGAGCGGCGTGGACACCACAGACCCTGCTGCAGCGGAGCTGATGGCTTTTCAAACAAAAACACAGCAGTGTGGATGTAACCTAAATGTATTCAGCCCATTACTGGCTGAAACTGAAAGGTGACCTCTGGGATACTGTACGTTACACCTCACCGCCCTGCATGTGTGTTCCAGTGGAGCTGGTGTCAGACCCACTCAGCAGGGGTCAAAACCCACCCGCCACCAGCCAAGAGATCCAGGGTCAAACGTGCGAGGGGGTATCGGTTAGTGACAGGTGTTAATACGGGGGAGTGGAGGTGGGAGAGGGGTGGTTAAGGGGGGGGGGCGGCACAGGAAGGCGGGGGGGGGGGGGGGGGGGACGGGGCAAAAGAAGGGGGGGGGGGGGGGGGGGGGGGGGGGGGGGGGGGGGTAGAGGTACTGAGCAAAAGCAGGCGAGGCGAACATCTGTAGTCGGGTCCTGGTGGAGAGAGTGAGAGCGAAGCCTCCCTCTGAGCCGAGGCTTAACTTTGACTGTGCAGCACATGTACAGTATCATATCAGGTCTGACAAGAACTGCTGCCACAGATCTGCCACTCCACCCACCCCCACTCGAGTCCCCTGCCCCACTCCAACTATGCAAAAATGACTTTAAAACATCAAAGCTGGCATTAATGTCTCATTTCCCTATGCAAATGAAAACGAGAAAGAAAAGAAAAAAAAAGAAAAGAAACGCTTCTCATTTCTCCCTGCCTCTTTCATTTTCAGTGAGAATCATCGCTGCCCCCTGGAGACGAAGCCTGATGCACAGTTTGGGGGGAGAAAAAGGGGGTTGGGGGGGGGGGGGCCTGGGGTGTGGGGGCTGCTTGGCATTACCAAAACAAACGACTCAGCAAACAAACAATTAGACACTCATGAATTATGGACCAGCTATCTAACATAGCAGTAAAGATGAAGGAGCGGGGAGGGGTGGGGCCACCGCCGCGCTAATGAAACGTAGCTCGGGGCGTTTAGCGCGGCGGTGGCCAGTGGGCGTATCTGACTTCCTGTGCCGCGTGTGCGCGGCATCGACACCTAACCTGCGCTGCCGTTCGTCCCGCACCCGCGCAGACGAGCCACAGAGAACAAAGGTAAGACTGAGAGACGCGGGACGACACAGCCACGAGAGTGACGGAGGGGAACAGGAGTGCAAAGGACTGCGCCAAAAGAGCGACACAGCATATTCCCAACTCATCCATTAGTGGAGCGTGAGGGACAAAGCCCGTGTTTACCTCTCGCAGACGCGCACAGTCCATGCAGCAATGATCCAGGAGGATATACTGAAAACCAGCAGGACAGTTCCCGGACAGATGGTCATGAGGGTCTTCATGACGAAGCGCGTGTTGAAGTTGATCTTGTTGAGGGCGCCAATGCTGCGGGACGAGGCGTCCGTGAACAGCTTGCTGTGGAGCAGCATGACCCTGCCGATCAGGTAGAGTCTCAGGAACATGGGGATGGAGAGGATGATGTCCACGTCGGCGTGGGCCACCGACGGCGTGTAGGTGAAGGCCAGGCGAGCGTTCCAGGTGAACACGTACTGGCCTGGTATGGGATGGATGGCGCACACCAGCAGCTCCAACACGATGAAGAAGATGCGCTCATACGTCATGGCTATCCTCCAGTCGTCCGCACCATTGTCCACCATGAACAGCTGAGGGGAGACGGACACACAACAAGGACGGGGATCAGCTCCTCCTCCGTGTTCTCTCCACACACACACACTTTCAGACCTCGTGTTCCATTTGATGAGATTTTTAGATCTAAATAATGATGTCAAAGCTGTTTAACATAGCGGACATCCAAAAGACGAGCAGAAATAAACATTTTGGATGTAATGCAAAATGACCAAACGTAACAACAAACAACGACTCGCAATTGCCCTGATAAAGGTCCGTTGCGTAAAATGTATGTGAAATCAGTTTGATTTCTATTGCCAGAAATAAAATATCAGATCAGAGTGTCATGGCAAGCATGTATATATATTCTTTTTATTATCTTGGACGGAGCCCAATGTATCTCCATCAGGAGCTGGTCCTTTCTGTGAGGGCCACCATGTTGTACACACATTAGAGTTTTAATGACCACCGAAGGCCGACAGAGGTTCTCACAGCTATAAAGGGAGGGGTGAGGTGAGGGGTATATTCAGCTGCAACTCATAACTTCCTACAAACTGTACCTTTAAATTAATATGCACCTCAGAGAAGTAACAGAAATCATTTCACAGCATGTAAAACAGGGTTCACTTTCACCAAATAAGTGCACTTTCAGTTAAAATACAAATCTTTCCTTGACTTATGAGGCCACTGTGACCTCTGACCCCGAACCACAATGAGCTAATCAATTAATCTTAAGAGTCCAATGAACAACGGGTCAGAATTTGTACACTGTGAATATAAGTGCATGTTTCTTCTGATATCATGGTGATGATCATGGGAGAGATTACCTCACCACAGGGCATTTAAATGTAATGTTATTAGCATGAAGCCTCCCTCCCTCCCTCCATGTTGACATTACTGCCGTTATCATTCCGCTCATCCTCATCCCACAGTTTATGGAATCACATATAAAACAAATGAAGAAGTGATGTTTATTCTGTGTCGGACTCACCTGGATTTCCCGGGCATGGTACATTATTATAAGACCAAGCAATATAACAGTGGAAAGGCTGATAAGGCATTTCAGTGCAAATGAGTATGAAGATTCCTGCAGTGAGAGAAGAAACAGAGAGGGAAGGATATCAGCAGGAGCATTTATAACAAAATGACACACTTTACTGCATCATGCAATTTAAACTTTAGGACTTCAAAGATTCCTGCAATTCAGTGTCTGTGCAGTCTGTCTTTTTGTCCATATTCAGCGTCTGTAGTGAAAAACAACTGCTTAGCAACAAGGTGATAACAGGTAGTTAGGCAAAGTAGATAGAGGTGAAATCCCGTTAACTGTAATAACAAAGGGGCACCATAAATGTACCCGAATCGTACATATAAACAAGTTTATACACACACAGTAGAGCTTTTACACACACACACACACACACACGTACACTTATTTTCTCTATGTGTCTATTTGAGAGCAGTTAATGGGCTTTTACACACAAACGAGCAGCGCAGTCAGGATGTTACTAAAGAATGCAGCTGGTAGCAGGTGTGGGTGTAGCCTTATATTAGGTATGGACGCTGTTCCCCGAGCAAGCAAACGAGTAATTAATCAAAGCCCCGCGCTAACAGGGGGACTTTCCATTTAATGGTGGGAGCAGAGGAGGCAAGGCTAGCATTAGCAGGGAGGCCACCACACTGAGTGTGTGTGACTGGTGATAAATAGACCAGCTGGATGTTAATGCAGTGTGTGTGCGTGTGTGTGTGCGCGCGTACGCGCGCACTAGGGCCATAGATCTCGGAAATGAGAACCTGTACTACTCCTGCCCCCCCTCAACCCTCCATGTTGGTAAAATGCCATTTGATAAATCAATTTAACAACCATGATCTAAAAACGCCGCTCTGCAGCAGCCTAACGATCACAGGGTTGTTATTATAATAACAGCAGCAACAAACAAATGACAAAAACAACAAGTGGAAATATGATTCATAATTGTCAGCGTGATGACAGAGAGAGCGGCTCAGGGTGACTCCACCCCCCTTCCACGGTCCATATTACAGAGGGTATTTTTAGCTATCAACTAGATTGCTTTGCCCCTCAGGTCGACGACATGTTCGCAAGACGTTCTAATGTCTGGGATTGTTTTGAGAAGTCCCCGCTGAAATAACATTGAGTAAACCAATTAATCCACCTGCCAGGGGTTCAAGGATTTTCCAGTCCCAGCGCTCGCCGCCTCTTTAAGTCTTTACCTCCTTCAGGATTCAGAAAATCTAGGCAGAGCCTCCAGCGTCTGCGCCGTGACGCCACCTCCTGCCGCACATGTGGGCTGTGACCTCGCGTCCCTGTGCCACTCGGAGACGCGGGGTCATTTCCATTTCGGCTGAGGTCAGCATGATGAATGGACTGAGCCCCACTCAGTAACAGTCAGACAAACCTATCGACTGTCTTAAAACCCCATACATCATCCTATAGATTAACACATTGTGACTTACCAGATTGTGAGTGCGTGCACACGCACGCGCGCGCACAGATAGACAGACAGACAGACAGACAGACAGACAGACAGGCAGGCAGGCAGGCAGGCAGGCAGACAGACAGACAGACAGACAGACAGACAGACAGACAGACGGACACAGACACACACACACACACACACACACGTGTAATGAAAAATACATTCGAAAATTCAAATACAACTGTAACGCACAAGTGGGGAAAAGAAATCTATGCAGTAATAGACTGGAACTGTCCAGTGGTGTAAATGTTAAATTCAATAAATATTCTCCAAGTTAAAGTTCATACATTTATATTAATACTGAAACATTTCTACAGCACAACTACATTATTGTTAATCGCCCACAATTTTGTGAGGCCAGTTGATGAACATGAATGAAAATATAGATTTAGATCACAGTCACACACTTAAGTTGCATTAAAGACAGAAATACTTAAAAGTGCATTTCCTTTAAATACGATCCTGTAAAGAGCACGTGTTCCTTTAAGTCTGTGTCAGAATGGTCTTTAAGATCACAGGGTCCAATTCAAAACTCCGCTTGAACTTCTGAATCACTTGAGAATAATTAATACAACAAAAGCAGAACTCTGAGTTAAAAATGAGAGGCCGCTAGTGTTGCAGGGAATATTGTTGACAGTGGTTATCACTGGTGATGCAGGTTGTGTGAGGGGTTACGAACTGCAGGTCAGTGTCAGCTCCCGTGGGAACAGAGGCTGAGGTGAGTGCAGTGATATTCCTGACTCAGCAGTTACTTGCGGCGCAGACACACAAGGACAATAACAGGTCAACGGGTGGTGACCCGGTCAGCGTGACCTTAAGTCCTAAGTGCTCGCTGAGGTTGACGCTCTCACTTGTCTCTACGGCGACATTAACAACACACATTCTGCACGCTTGAATGGCGTGGTCCTTCATTTCGAGCCTTTTTGAGACTATAGATATCGAACTCAATGTAGAGATGTATAGATATAGATGCGCAACCATGCGGGCAGGCAAAGAAATCACCATTTAACAAAAGAATCTGAGACGAAGTCCAATTTTAGATGATTAGTCACTGCGCGGATCGCATGAAACTTCTTGCTATTTGTGTAACATTGCAACACTTTGTTAGATAATGTGCATCAGTGTCTGTGCTAATAATCACTCTTCATGAATGTGACAGCTGCCAAACCCCACACAGCTCGAGCGCTAACAATGCCACTGACGACGCACACGGCTCCCACTCATGCGGCTCACGCAGGCACACAGCCTACCTTAGTGTAAACCCCCCATGACAGTTCTGTTTCCGTCACCATGACGACAATTCCAAACATTCCGAAGATGAGCGCGTAGTCGCTGAGCCGCTTCCGCTTCTCGAACAGCGCCCTCCGGTGGCCAAGCTTGTAGCCGATGTCCCGGTTCTTCTTCTGCGGCGCCCTGCCCCCGCCGTGCCCGCTGCCCTCCCTGACCAAGCTCTCGTTGGACGCCTTGCTGGGGTCTTCGCCGCCGTTGCCCTTGGACACCACCACCTCCAGGCCAGAGCTGTGCAGCGTCTGCAGGGGCTGAGTCTCCGAGTCGAGTTCCGCAAGGTTGCGGCGCGACGAGGACGCCAGGCTGCCAACTAGTGGTCTGACCACCCCGCCATTGTACTTGCAGGTGTTCATGGCTATCTGAGGGAGTCGGCCGCTGCTCTCAGAGAGGGAGGGCTTGGATCCAGCATGGCTCAGCTTCTTCTGCTCAGTAGTGGCCTGCGAACAGAGAAGAGGAGCGAGATGAGCGTAATACTATCACAACAAACAGGGCGTAGAGACACAACAGTAGGTTGAAGATACAAACACACACAGATGGACTTTAAATAGAGCATTGATGTGGGAGTCATATCTCTGTGGCTGAGGAGAGGCCAGAGAGAGGGAAGGGATCTTGCAAAACAATTTCAGTTATAAAAGCGGACAGATTTGGTTCTCAGCAGGACATGTGGCCAACATACAACACGGAATATCAACAGTTCTCTTTCAAATTCCCAACTGAGACTTGGGCGCTCATGAATAGTTTTTATGTCCGTGTTGAAACAGTCGTGTTTACAGTTCCACGATGACAGCGTGGACCTCCCCTCGCCTCCCTCTCTCTTTGGACGCTACGGTTCATGAAGTTTCCCTTCAAGAAAATGGCATCAAAAGCGGATGGCTCCACAACAAGTAAATAATGAATGGCCTTTGATGTATAAATAAAACCATATAACCAAATAGAAGACCCTGCAAAGTGCAGAAAATTGAATCTTTTGCGCTACACAAATTTAGATATGAATGATTAATGGCCACCGTGACCCTGTTTCCTTGACGGAGAAACACTTTTCCCCCTCAGAGAAGAGCAGAGGGCTTCCCAAAAGAGAAGATGACGAGAGCCTAGAACTTCTCCGATCAGGCGTGCCACTACCGCGGAATGTGAAAACTCAGCTCTTTTAAAGGGGAATGAGGAAACATTTTCTTTTAGGACACAAGAGAAACTGAATAATGTAAAACGCAGTGAGTGTGAAGGTGAAGGGCAACATGGGTACAAGCTGAGGAACACACACATTTCAATGTGATTGGAGATAATACATGAAACTACTGTTACTTCAGTCACTTCATACTAGGATACTATCACTTTACCTTCCAGTGTCTAAAACAGCTAGTGTGGGGCCTTCAAATGAGGTGTGGTTGGATTTGATTGTTGGTGGATCGCCACGCTGAGGAAGTGGAAACAACGACCTCTCAGCGTACATGAAGTGTGATGCATTATTTCATTGATATTTCAAAGGCGCATGATGTACATGCTCGTTTGTGCTTGTAAACATACAGAGAATATTTCTCTCTTGTTACCTCGTACATCCGCCAAAGTGCATCCAACCATCTAAAGGTCCAGTCTGCACTTTAGTGGAAATCCTAACAGCCATCAACAAAAATGAGATGTGTTTCACCCTTTGCTAATCATTTCACTGGCACTGACGGATGAACCAGAGACAACAGCCAGGAGTGAACTTGTTCCAGATGATGCGGTGGATGTCTTCCCAGCGTTGTCTCCTCCACTTGGCACTGAGCAATCACAGAGCAGGGCGCAGCTTTTGCTGCAGCGCTGATAGGAGGAATGCATAGGTTGCATTTTCTCAAAATGTAGCCTGCTCTTGACATCTTATCCTAAACTCAACCTTTAAGTAATTTCCAATATCTTCTGTCTGCATGAGCCTCACAAACTGTTTATCTTGTCGGCTTTACATGTGCCATGCGTGGTGTTCAAGGCCTGACGTGCAGTATTGAATCTTGTATAATTTGGACATATGCTCAATATTAATTTACCGTGCATGAACAACAGGCGACCGGCGCTGTGTGAAAATCACACAGGGGCTCCATGACGACGACGAGAGCTGATCCTCCGGGTCTGGTCGGGTGAACGGCCCTATGCGCGGCAGCAGCTGTGCTAACACGGCACTATACTGATCACTGAGAAGAGCCAGGAGATCCATTTGGATCATGTTTCTGGTGCAGTGACCTTTTTTTTATCTGCCGTTAAAAAGCAAAGAGTGGATTGGGACACGCCCTGAACGGACAGGCGACAGGCTTCAGCCCTATGTTGTTCCTGCTCCACTTGGCAGACGGAGGGAGTTCCTGTCGTGGTCACACAGACATAGAATGTTCCGTCCATGAGGCATCTGTACAACAGTCGCCCAGCAGCATCTATTCGCCCGCCTGCCTGCCTGCCTGTCTGTCTGCTTGTCTGTCCCCTGCCCTTCAGAGACTCCAGCAGATTATCATAATGGGTTATGAAAACTTCACATGGAACAGTGCTTTTCCCGAAACAAGTCGGGGGTGTGCGATAGCACTGCTGGCCCTTTTTATTAGCCTCGACAAAGCATGCCTAATGCCTTTAAATGTGCTGGTGGGAATAAAGAAGGGCGGCCCTAATGGAAATTTACTAACTCTGGTCCTGTGATACTATCGTCTCGCACATATTGTGGCTCCATGAGAACAGGACTAAAGGTTAAGGATTAGTGCAGCCCATAGTGTTTCTAATCCCCTTTTCTGTATTAAATTGCTTTTTAATCTGCGCCATTAGGAACCGTCGACACTTTGAAGACGGTGCGGCGAGTGAATTTTGGATTTGAATGACAGGGAACGCCAGAGAAACAGATACTGAGACACAGGAGGTGGTCACAAATAAACATTCTGCTCATTGGCTTCCAGTTCTTTAAAGACACAAATGGATAATAGTGAGATCAATCATGAACGTTTAAAGGTGCAGTGTGTAGTCTTTACATGAAATTGATCTTTTGGCCGAAACTAAGTAAAAACTGAAGTTGTTGAAGTTTACAATTTTGGGAGTGAAGTCACCAAAGTTTAGCTTCCACAAGCTTGGAAGGTTGGAGTGACATGGGGGGTATTCACCCGCGACATGCAACCTCCCCACTAGATGTCACTAAATTCTACACACTGCACCTTTAAGGCAATATGAGGTGTATTGAGTAAATCCTACACACTGTACCTTGATTTTTTCACATAGTCAAACACAATTTTAACACCTTCAACTGGTGTTAGCAATCAAACCTCTACAATTCATTCTAATAGGCAACTGAAATAGCTCCTGACAGTCTCTTTACTTTAGTGTTCACTGAAGCCTCCTTTACTTCCTGTGTCCTGATCAACAGCAAGTCAACACATCAGCTGTTCAAAATCCATGTGATCACTGAGCGACCATGAAATATCACAAGTCTTTTGGTTTTCAGTGTCACAACATCCTGTCATTCACTCTCAGAGGAGACTTTCCTACTCCAGTGTACGAGGTAAATAACTCTGTAGACTATTTTTAGTCTCAGTCAAACTTTCAGATGCGTCTGAGATGCTTGATATGCAAATGTGGCTCCTAGAGTACAATGTGTGTGTGTGTGTGTGTGTGTGTGTGTGTGTGTGTGTGTGTGTGTATGAAGAGAGCTACGAGACGCTCCTAAAACAGAGGTTGTACCTGTTTGGAGAGAAGATGCTATTTATATTACGAGTGTATTTTTACCATGAGTGCCGTCTATCATTGTTGACACATCACTGAAACCTCTGACCCGAGACTTTTCTTATGTAACGTCAGTTTGAGAAAACACTTAAATCCTCCCCTCACACACAGCAATATGACACATGATGTTTCCGGAGTTAATGACAGAGCAAAGAAGCACAGCGCACCAAACAATGATTAGTCATATACTGGTACAAATGTGGATCAAAGGATCAAAGAGAGTTCTGCCATTTAAGTCAGTGTGACTTACTGAAAGATGCCTGACACGTCTCTGTTAGACTGAGTTTCACATTTCAACACTTTAGACAAACACATCACTGACGCAGGTTTAGACAATTTGAATGATCAGCCCCTCCCCCATTATCATACACTACACCCCGATATCGCAACACCTGTGTACTGGTCCTGCATCGGTATTTTCTTTTAAGAAAACACATAATGCACTGTATCCTGTTTGCAATGAAACCGTCCCACCTGTTAATATTGAAATAAGAACCCCTCAATGATCATTTATTTGGAAAAATGAAAAGGCCGGAAAAAACGAGACGGCCCTAATTTGGTTTCCGAAGCCAAATTGCCGGCAGATAAATCAGCGTCATGTGGCCGTGTTGTGACATTGGCAGCACAAAGTGGGAGCCTGAGACGTAAAAGGAGAACATCCCGGGAAGTGTTGCTGCAGTAACGCAAATGATCAGGAGCGATGGTGGACACAGAGAGAGCAGGGCTGTTGTTACACGCTCATCTTCAGTTACCTGTTCCCGGCCAACGCTCGTCACCAACTCAGGTCAGAACTGACACAAATGTCCGGAACTGTCCCGTCGCTCACATGTGACGGGACAATCGCACGCGGATCCTCCCTGTTCCCTTTCCACCTCCTGATCACAGCAGAGGTGTTCGTATCTTATTCCAAAATCCCAAAGCACTCAATCACTTACCATACACTCGCCCACTTAGCCAGCTACCCAAGCGTCGCCGTCTGCATTTCCCCAGCAACCCGACTAAACAGAGCGGCGGAGGGGCCCGGCGGGCAGGCAGGGCCGGCCCGGCCGTGCCCCTCTTGTCCCCCGGTGCCCTCACAAGGAGACACGGGCAGGCGGCCTATTCAGCCAACCCACGGCTCAATTTCATTCTGATGGCACGAGGCTTCCAGGTTCTATGAAATGGAGCCTCATAATAAAATTGAAAAGCCTCAGTGCAGAACAGTTTAAATGAAGGCAACCTCTGCCTCTCTCTCTCTCGCGCGCGCGCGCTCTCTCTCTAGTCTAATAGAAAACTCTCCCTCTATAGCCGTGCACAGGGCTGCTGCTGTCCTTAAGGCTTATATACCCTAAAATTGCCTCTGTGCCTTTTCCAAATCAAATGTGTCCAGTTCTATTTGTGTGTTTTTGAGTTTGAGCATTTGACTGGCAGTCTGTTTAATTGTTTGTTTNNNTGTGTGTGTGTGTGTGTGTGTGTGTGTGTGTGTGTGTGTGTGTGTGTGTGTGTGTGTGTGTGTGTGTGTGTGCGTGTCTGTATGTGTGTGTGTGTGTGTGTGGGTGGGAGGACATGTGCATATGTGTGTGCGAGTTGAACAAGTGGAGCCGCAGCCAGGCGTCGGATTAGGTCGGATATTGACACAGACAAGGGAACATGCACAAGGAGGAGTTGTTGGGGAGGATCCTCGTGTCGTGCATGGGCAAAATGTTTGCCAACAGCGGCCAGATAGAAGCACCGACATGAAAGGAGGGTGACAAAGGGAAAAAAACGAGGGGAGGGAGAAGCGACAGAATAAGCCTGTGGTCTAAAAATGGAGGAAACATGAAAGATAGAGGGGGTGAAAGAGATAAATGAAAGAGAGGGAGGACAGTTCCCTGTGGGTGTCTCTGTCAGCCCCTGGAGTGATTGAGAGCTGCAGGCTATATTCTCCAGTTTGTCCCTGCACACTAGACGCTGTCACATTTCTGTGACAGGCCAGCGGGGGCCGGGGGGGGGGGGGGGGGGGGGGGGGCCCCCCCCGTCTCCCCCCCGTCCCCCCCTGAGTCTCCCCTCCGTCTCCCCTCCGTCTCCCCCTGACCAGGCATGTGGATCATTACTCAGCGCTGGTAAAAACAGAGGAGGAGCAGAGGCTCCACAGCCTCACTCACACAGGAACGTCCTCCATCACAGACTCACAGACCGTGCACCTGAACTCACCAACTGTCCACTCATGAATATCAAGAGTCTATTTAAGAACATTTAAATTGTTATCTTCATCAAAGACGAAATAGGAATTCGGCAGCTGTGAGAGTACGTCTCACCAGCCCACTGATTAACTCAGACCTGACGGACCTGTGTTCAAACCACGTTTACATCCACTAGATGTTAGTAGCAGTATCATGACACTGATGTTTTGAATGAGCATGTAATCGTCTGTTGTTTCACGTTACTCTAGAATTAGCCCTTTATATTTCTTATCAGGAACAGGTCCCTCATGTAGAGGCCACCATGTTGCAGCACCGTGTTTTAGAGAGTAAACAAACTATACCCACCTATGCTTGGGTGGTCAGGCTGAACCGAGGGACATTCAGCATTCGCAGGCAACTTCACCACAAAAGGAAACTAAATCCTGCACCTTTAAAATCAAGATTAAAAACACTATCTGTTAAAGAACGTGAACGTGAAAAATAAAGTGAGACATATTTCTGAAAGTGCTGGTAAACCCCCCAGGACCATCCTCACCAGCTACCGTAGGTGAAGCAGACACACAGGTTTGTGTAAAGTGGCCTGGATTAAATCCCCTGAGTGAAGGAAAGAAATGGATCCTGACACTTTTAAGTGGACTGACCAAAGTAGATTGTTGAATCCCAGGAGAGATTCAAAATGCCTCCAACTGTTCCATATTCTAGTACCTGAGAGAATGCGTGGGGGGTTTCTTATTTTGATCAGCAGTGATGGATGAAGCTGAGGGGCAGAGAGAGGAGGACACATGTCCATTTGGGAATAATGATCTAAATGTACTAATATTAAGACCTTTATTTGTCCCCATGAAGGGGAAATTCAATACATTAATAATTCATATATGTCATTAATATCTGTAATGCCTCAGTATTCTTTGCATATAAGCAGTGGTTCCGTTCTGCAGAGGTGGCCATGCTTCATATTCACAGGTGAGGTTCATAAAAACATTCAGGTAAAAACATGCTACTTCTCCAGTAAGCGTCACTACTTCACTACCTCACTTCACGGTGCACCTTTGACACTCACTACATGTTGCTGCAACACGTGATTCACAATGCAAAGATTTCCACGGCAACAGCCACAAAAACAACATTAGCATAGCTGCAATAAGCACAGAAGGGGAGGAAGAAGAATCAAGTGCAGAATCTATCATTTCATCACTATCTTGAGACGATTCGCCCGCCTCCATGACAGTACACTATGGAACAACAATGGACACCAAAAGCATATCATAATATAAGAGGATGCCCACTATATCAGCGATGGCAACAATAGTATAAGAGAAAAAAAGTGCAAAGTCATATAAACTCACAGCGTATCGCAGAGCGGGATGATGTAACTGCTGCGTGTTGGACTCCAGCATCTCTAACAACCTGAGGAAACACCTGCTGAAGCTGAGGCTGTAAACAAAGTGTGAAGAGTGCACAGTGTTTCAGAGCCCTAAGAGACACGTATGTACCTCATGTTAGGCCGCCTGCAGCCGCAGCACTGTTGGCTTCGTAATTGAGCGGCCAGCGTGTTATTTGAATTCAGAGTTGTAACATTAACAGTGTTACACAGTAAAATATACCGAAAAAGGTGGCGGGTGAGCCCCCGGGGGGGGGGGGGGGGGCCCTGGAGCAACAACAATAAAGTGTGACAACATTAGAAGAATGAAGTTCAGTGCTGCAGTGGCCCCGGGGAGGCTGCAACCTTTACTGAGGCTACAAGAACCAGACCAGAGGAAATATGGGGCAACTGCATCAACTCATCAAGGCGAAGAAAGAGCTGCGACCACAAACTGTACAATGACTGCTGATTAGAACCAAAGATATGTTACCGCATTAAGTGGGGCCCCTCACTCAGCTGTAGTTCGCAGTGATAGAGCCTACCATAATTGGCTCCTTGCTCGGTCCCACTTCGTGTTACCTCTTTCTTTTATTCTTCAATTAGAGAAGTTGCAAAAAACAAGATAAACCTCAGTGGAGCTAAAGGACACAGGTACACTCCTGTGGGAGTGTGTTATTGTTAGGCCTAATAGCACCGTGTTCAACAGAGACACAGTACCATTATAATTAGGGCCCAACAAGGTGACTCCACATATGCCTATGTGTCTTATAAACTAGGTCCTGAGGAGATTGGGGTTGGAAGTGAACAGTGGAAGGGAAGGGGGGGGGGGGGGTACGTTCCCTGTGGGACACCCCTGGCTCATTAGAAGCATTTTCAATTTCCAGCAAATTAACAGAGGGGGTTGTTAGAAACCTGATTTGTAGAACGGGGCCATTGTCGGCCATGCTGATTTTGGTAAAAGGGTTAACTAATTGAACCTTGACCTTGACAAGAAAATTAACCCACTAACCAGGAGTTGAGCTGTAAATACTGTAACGTTTTCCTGTTCACACCTCACGGCAGAGGAGGGTGTGTGGGATGGATCCTCAAGTGGACACATGATCATTTCTCACTAAGACCTTCGTTCTCATTTTAAGATTTTTTTTTTTTTTTACTTTTCCATCCCATTCCTACCATTGTCTCTGCTGTCCTTAAAGGTGCAGTGTGTAAGATTTGGTGACATCTAGTGGTTAAATTTCATGTTGTATCCATCACCTGACCCTTACCTTTCTGAGCTTACAGGAGAACCTACGGTAGCCCTCAACTGTCAATAAAACTCAAAAGATGTTTCGGAAGTTCACTCTGGGCTACTGTAAAAACATGGCGGCCCCCGTAGAGAGGACCCGCTCCTCACGTAAAAATACATAAATAGACTCATTTAAGGGGTGATGTGGAAAAAATTAAACATTGAGGTGATTATGAAAATATCAGCATGTCATTGTTTTGTAATGTTTTTTCTAGAAAGAGATGTGACAAAAAATGATCCAAATCTTACACACTGCCCCTTTAATCAATAATTCCCGTAAGTCCTCTCACACATCTCAGTAAAAGAAGCTCAAGTGAAACTGATGACACTAATAAACTGTGTTGATAAAAATCTACTCATCCAAATGAACACCACGGAGCCAAGGCGTAAAAGGATATGGTGACTGTGATCTCACCAACCATCTGGTTTGAGGATGACCACTTCACATGATCCACTCTGGAACCACAAAGGACCTTTATCCTCCCACGTGTGAATGCCTTCGTAAAACCCGCTCCTTGAAGTTTGACATTGTGTGTGGGGACAGGAGCAGAAGTGCATTTGAAAGCCACACTAATCAAAACTCTTAGCTGCCCTTTTTTGTGTTAACTAATCAACAAAATTGCCCCATTCACCTTCACAGTCTCCAATCATGGCTGATTGCTTGATTGATACCAGAGTTTTGCTGCTAACAAAGGAGCATGAGAGGAGAAGGCCGAGGCCAGAGAGCGAGCACGCACGCACGCACGCACGCACGCACAGCACACACACACACACACACACACACACACACACACACACACACACACACACACACACACACACACACACACACACACACACACGAGCAGACACACACACACACACACACACACACACACACACACAGTGTGTGACATGGCTGTGGTAGAGTGGTGGAGAGGGACCGCGGCCACTTCACTGTAGAGTGATGCCACATATATACATCAACACTCACATGTGTGAATATGCTCTTATGTATATTTATGTGGAAGTCTGAGATGAGCATGGTTATGCGTTGGAGGTATAAGAGGGTAAAGTAGAGTGTTTGTGTGTGTGTGTGTGTGTGTGTGTGTGTGTGTGTGTGTGTGTAGGAGAGTACAGTGTAACATTATGTAACATTGTGATCCTGAGAACAAGTGTGAATCAGGCCATTTGTCCCTGTTTCCTGTAAATCAAAATAGTTCAGCGCGCCTTCTTATTCAAAGAAATGTAAACATTATGCTGTCACTTTTCACTGAGTGCTGCACCTTGTGCGCAGAGGAAAGTGAGAAAACTTTGAGTTCGTCCTTCCCGGTTCATCTGCAGAAAGATCCTCAACATATTTCCAAAAATTAATATTGTGTTATAATATCTGTGTCTGATTTCAAAGTAAAAGCTCAGTAAATCTGCTCGTTTCAGAAAGAAAGCGACATTATGCTTTTACTTTGAAGACAAGCCGTTAAACCAGGGAGTGATTCTTCAAAAGTTACTACCAGATGTGGGTCAATGTTCATATGATGAATTGGACAATCATTGGTCAATAGATACTGACTTCTACACAGGACATGTCACCTATTTGAAGAGTAAGACTGTGTTGACAGAGTGAGACTGTATGACTATTTGAGCTCACGCATCACTCCAGCAACATGTTGACAGTCTCAAATTGTCCTCTGCTACAGCTCCTGTTTTCACTTGCTCCTTCTGTTAAGCCCCTCTCCCTCCCTCACTGAGAGGCCTGAGACTGATCTGATTGGCCAGCTGCCCCTGTGTATTCTATAATTGGTTAACTGCTGTCTGAAGAATACAAAATTGAAGATGGGGGCATTTCTGTGAGGAAGACATGCGACTCTTTCAAAATAAATGTCCAAACTGCAATAAACTCAACACTGCATGATCCATGACAATCGAGTCTACACATGTGAAGAGTGAAGCCAACAAGCAAACAGGCGCTCACACACTGACACACACACACACACACACACACACACACACACACACAGCTTGAAATATAGCAGAGTCTATGCAGACCCTGAAGACTAAACCATCTTCATTAGGTGATTGTTCCCTTGGCGGCTATTTGACATCCTAACTGGTGCAGAGTGGCTACATATTCCTCACAGAGATTATCACCCTTAAGTGCTCCATAACACACACTGCAATCCCACTATCGTCACCCTCCTGTCAAACTGTATACACTACCATGACAACTGGTGACAGCGTCGATGTATAAATGCCACAACCTGACAACCACTGTTTTCATTGCCAGGTGATTGTAAGTCATTTGAAAACAAGCCTTCGGTAAATTTAGGCCCAGGCAGTTTCTGTCCCCCCCCCCCCACTCCACTTTCCCTGAGGCACAAACATCAATAGCGGAGGGAGACGCCAGGACAACCTATTGCATAGGACAGATCGATAAGGCAACAAACTCTGTAAAGATTGACTGGAGAGTTGCCTGGAAACGTCCATGTTTAGATTTATGACGGGAGGAGGACGGGAGGTGAAGGAAGAGGGAGAGAAAAGGGGATGTGATGAGGGATCAGGGGGATTTTCCTCTAGTAGCCTTTCACCAATGTCCCACAGCCCATATGTCCTTTTCAGATACACACAGGAATGACACGAGCTGGTTTCTTTGCACGGTCACTCACACAAACACACACACACACACACACACACACACACACACACACACACATGTATATATATAAAAATATATATATATATATATATAGTATATATATATATATATATAAATGAAAACGCCAATAATTCAAGCTGCACTAAACTGAACACTATCCCGTTTCATTCCGTCTTCCAGCGATCCTCCTTTTTTCTTTCTGAGAGCTTCACCACCAGAAAAGACTGGATATCTAGTGAAGCAGACAGTATACGTTTGACATTCCAACGGGAAGATTAGTGAAACAGTGACAAGATGGAATGAGCAGATATCAGGTTTGTGTGCCGCTCCTCTCTAACAGAGAGCCCTCACCGTGTGTCACCAGGCAGCGCTCTCCCATAGACTCCGGCTAATTGAATATCCTTATCTGGCTCTGAACCCCAATTTTTCTCTGCTGAAGTGAAACAGAGGCCAGTCAGAAAAGCATGGCATTTGTATTCAGCCACAGCGGAAGACACACACACACGCGCAAACACACACACACACACACACACACACACTGCACTTAATCTTGTTCTCAGGTGGGTGAACCACAGACACTGGACGACAGAGCATGCTCCGCTCTTGTCTGTTGCATCTCACATGATAAAAGTTATGCATATTGTACAAACAGCCTCCAGCTACAGTTTCTCTCTCTGACTTTCTTTTTTTTTTTGGTCATGAAATTAAGTGCTGCAGTTTTCTAATGCCCCTCGGGCCCTTTAATGTAAATTGATTCAGCTTTACAAAAAAGCTTTTTCACTCAGCTGACAAAGGAGGAGGAGGAGGAGAAGAGGAGGAGGTGACTGGGGAGCGGAGACGAGTGATCGAAAATGGACTCGGGGAGAAAAAAAAAAGATGGGAGATGGGAGGCGGCTTTGTGCAGTGAAAGGGTTAAAGGGAAAATGGCAGTGACAAAAGGGGAAGCGTGCAGGCCCGCTGGACCATTAAGGGGTTAACAGTCAGAGGGAGGCCGATAATGGAAGCTGGCGGAGCTGTATGGGAACAACAACACGCAGAGAGCCAAACACCATAGAAACCACCAACAGAAACCAGAGGGAAACACAGGGAGGTGCGGGGGGGGGGGGGGGGGAAGCAGGGGTTTTTTTTTCC
>JAFBJT010105745.1:141473-160632 GCA_016785325.1 Chascanopsetta lugubris
GGGGGGGGGGGGGGGGGGGGGGGGGGGGGGGGAAGCAGGCGTTACATTTTCCTAAAGTCAGCAGCATGTGAACACACTTAAAGGTGCAGTGTGTACGATTTGGTGACATCTACTGGTGAAGTGGCATTTTGTGGCCATCACCTCACCCCTCCCATGCGAGCATGCACGAGAACCTATGGTGGCCTTCAGTGCTCAAAAGATGTATGTCCACTCTGGGCTATGGCGGCCCCCATAGGAAGGACCCGCTCCTGAGGTAATTATACATTAAAGGGCTCATTTTGGGATTATGTAAAAAGCAAGTCATACATTGAGGTGATTGTAAAAATGTCTGTATAGTTGTTTTGTTATTTTATTTCAACAGATAGAAGTGACAAAAAAAGACACACTGCACCTTTAATACAGCCAATAACCATACCATTCATCTGTTGTCGTAACACCGAGGCTTTCATCCATTCACCACCCATAGCACGGCCATTAACACACACCGTGCGTCCGCCCTCTTTGTAAACACAAATGCAGATGCATAATTAAGTGCGGAGCCCAGATGCTGCGGCTCCGACAGGAAATGGTTCCTGGAGAAGACGAAGAGTCGCAGCGTGAGGGACTTCCACATGACTACGAGCTGCAATGGAGTTAATGTGGCCTCCAGCATCTGAGGAGAAGACTCCATATGATAATAATACACTGAGGCCATCCTCCTACTCACTCACTCCCTTTACGCAAACACACAGGTACAAAATGAACATGCAAATGTAGAACACACACACAGACACACACACACATACACACACACCGCAGAATAATGCCCAGAGGAACAGATGTTTTTCTGCAGTGTGCATCGCCTGCAGTCAACTTCAGCAGACCCGGTGCTGTGGGTGAAGGCAGCCTCATATTCTCCAGCTAGGTGACTTGAGGTAACAAAGCAGGGAGACAGAAGGGTGGGGGTAGGTGGGGGTGGGGGTGGGGGGGGGGGGGTGCTGACAAAGCTGAAGGAAAAAAGGCTTCATTCAACACATCGTCTGCATCAATGTGGAAAGCTTGTACACTGGAGAAGAGCCACGGTACGGATGATGATGATAGCACTGGGCTCCCACATCCCCACAGTAACAGCCATGCTGAATACAGACCTTTATTCTGCCTCATTAATCTGTTTAAAGGGTGTAAGCAGTGGCAGCCACAGATCTGTGTGTGTGTGTGTGTGTGTGTGTGTGTGTGTGTGTGTGTGTGCTTGTGTAAGGAGGATCACTGCAAGACAACATCCTCCTGCGTTGTGTTAATAAGGATCCGCAGCATTCAGAGGAATCGGAGGGACCTGGTTTTCCAGGGTCACATAAAACAGCTCGGTTCTGCTGAGGACTTCCGCGATCACTGTCACTGGCTCGTCCCGCCCTCAGTGCTGTCGCCTAGCAACAGACCTACAGTTCAACATGACTACAAAGTTTTCATATCCCTTGTTTTTTTCCACATATGTACCATTACATCGGTAACTTGAGATGAGGTCTAATACTGCAAATGTAAATTATTTGAGAATATGGGTGGGGTGTGGCTCAGAGGTAGAGCATGTTATTTGAAAGCATGAGGTTGTGGGTTCAATTCCCAGCCTCTTCAATCGCCCAAAGATGTACGATACTTTGGATAAAAGCATCTGCAAAATAAAATTGTGGAACTGAAATTACATACAAATAAACACACACACACACACACACACACACACATATATACTTTTTTCATCTACATACAGCACTGCTCTTAATCTCAACATGGAAAAAAGAGAAGTTCTGGTTGTACTGATTCAATGAAGGAAAATCAATGGGATTTTTACATTGTATTTTACATGTCTGATTTGAGAAAGATGTCATGCTTTGCTTTCTGCTGCCATTAAGTCTCTAATATAAAACTGTGATATGAAAACGCAATGTATCCTGGGATACCTGGGCCTTCATTCCACGATGATGGAAGGTCGTATTTGTCAGCTATATTTGCGATATCCTATAAAAAGGAGACAATACCTGTGTTGAGCTAACAAATGTCTCATTTCGGAGCTGAGACATGCAGTGTAAAAATCACACATGCAAGGAGACAATATGACTCGCTGAAGTGTAAGGTGTAAACAAACACAGGCACCACAACAACGAGGCTTCTGGGTGCAAACATGGCAGGGTATCTGCATGACAATCAGATCATTCAGAACTATTGGACTGATATGTGGTGTAAAATGTACTTTTGTTTATATCCAGTAAACAAATACAACTATGGGCTGTGGTCTGAGGTCTACGGGGGAACAGTTGTGGATCATGTGCTGTAAATGAAGTGGTGTGGCAGCTCGGGGGACGAGCAGTTAAACTCTGACCTAAGATGAGGAAGAAATAACCAGTGAACGAGCACAGGCCGAGCGGGAAGGGAATACACACACACACACACACACACACACACACACACACACGTGTTCATATTCACGAGCAGCACACACAAAGCAAACAGGCTCAGTATGAGTCCTCACAGCCGCACAGAGACACGTTCCAAACTTTCATCTTCAGGCTGCGAGCGAAGCGTCGCCAGATTGTTTGAGCGGAGTCTGATGAAACCTCACGTCTCTCACATCTCATTAATGCTCTCTGCTCTCCCACCAACACTGTGCTTGACAGACATTTGAAAACAGCCAGCAGGCAAGAACTGACACTCACACATCGGACACACACACACACACACACACACACACACCTGCACGCACATCCAGCGTGAAGCCATCAGCGTACATCTGAATCTCTCCCCGGCTCGGTAATGAATGACAAATATCTGCTTACGACTGCATTACTCATACTCCTTTGTGTTGTGATCATGCCCTAACGCAGGAACAGCCTCAGATCAATAACCTAATTAGCCATAAAGCATATGCATAGCAGTGATACATTATAGGCCTGGCATCCCTTGGCCAGAGTCTCGCAGGAATTACCATATAAATGAACCGCGGTCATTTGTTAAGCAGGAGTGGTGGGGGACTCGGCACATCGGAGCAAGTAATAGAAATAAAATATGAGTAAAGTGCACGAGTCTCTGCACGCGTTACAAACAGGTGGAGAAACACGGCGAGGGATCGGGCGGCGGACGTTACAAATCGCCCTGACCGCCGACGGAGCGAGAACACCTTCCACGCTGCGACTCGGGCCGTAAAATGAGTAAAGTGAAGCGACGGGGCCGCTCGCGGCCACCGAGGAAACCCCCCTTCCCCATCCTCCCCACCCCCAACACTCTTTCTTTCCACCCTTTGTATTCAACTGGACTGCAAGTAATTCAATACCCCTCTCCTTGTGCCGGCTCACTCAAATGAAACGCAGAGCGAATGAACTGTATTAAGTGGAGCAGCATTTGAACACCAGTTACAGTAACATCAGTGTTTGTGTGGGCTGCCCTACAGTGTGTGTGTGTGTGTGTGTGTGTGTGTGTGTGTGTGTGTGTTTTGTGTGTGTGTGTGTGTGCGCGTGTGTGTGCGTGTGCGTGTGTTATTTGGAGCTCATATACTGCACATGTGTGCGTGTGCGTGCGTGCGTCAGACGTCAAGTGCGAAACGAATCGTGAATCCCAAAGATAATCTTGTTCTGCACATGATTCCTTTGACCAAACCCAATCCCCCGGAGAAAGGCGGCTACACAATACCGGGCTGATCTCTCCATAGCAACACATGGTAACACAAATCTATTTCAGAGCGGTAGCGCAGCCTTGCACTTAAACACAGCCCGCGCGCGCACACACACACACACACACACAAAAATAAGGAAAACAGCAATCAATTATTAAAGGAGCTTCATGCTCATACTTACAGCCCGTGTGTTTGCCAGCTGCAGCCCAAACTAAGAGGCTCCCACGGCTCACACCTTCCCCCACGCCACACAGTCGTGAGCGCTATCACCGATCCACAGCGGCTGCCACTCCCGCTGCTCCGACAGAGGTCGAGAACCAGGATCTGCCCCTGCTCTGACATTTAATTGTTCAGCAGGGTGTGTTTACTTTCAAGGTGTTGGCTGCCCTCGCGAACTCAAACGCAGAAGGCGATGGAAACGCGGCGGCCTAATGAGAGGAAAACAAACGCCAGCCCCTGTAACAACAGCAAAGAGATGACCGATAGAGAAAGTTTAAATCAACATAATGTTTCTCCTGGCAGGGGCCGGCCACTAAATCATAAAGCCGTAAGCAGATCTGTCGGCATCAATTGTTCGGCGCTCGCAGCGCTACCTCAGCGCTACTGAAGGCCAAGACAAACTCTCGACTGATAAGACAAACTACTTTTTCAGGGGGAATCGGCAGAGCGATGCCCGCCTGCCCGTTTCCTTCATTTGGACAAAAGAAAATCTGCTGGGATCGAATCCACTATCTTAGTCATTAGAAAAACTCAAGGCTGGAAAGAAAAGCAACAGATATTCCAAGTCATTTTGAAAAAGAGTGTTTTGCTTTTCTCGTCTCTCCTGGAAACACACATCGGTGACGGCATTCATGTTTGCGTGGAGGGAACAACATCAGTCACACTTGACTTTGAAAAGCTTTTTACTGAAAAGCGCCGCCGAACGGGAGCAAGTTAAATCCTGCAAACAGCCTCAAACTAACAGCTGGTTGCAAGTGGCACTTTGATCAATTCCAGGTTGACCTTTGTTAGATCATATAGCTGATTATTCTCATGTTGGGCTGCAGTTTGGCAGCAGAGGCACAAAAGGCTTCACTGTAATGTCTATGCTCTCCTTTGAGAGCCATCCATTCTGCAGTGACACATACTACAACCTTATGCTCTACAGAGAGGTAGGCTGGCACCTGCCTGACACACACACACACACACACACACACACACACACACACACACACACACACACACACACCCAAGCAAACGACAAAGGTGAAGGAAACGATGTCACAAGAATTTAAGCAGAATTAAATCATATACTATAATAATAAAATTATAATGTAATAATATTTTCAAAGTGTCAATGCAGACCTGTATCTATGATAAACAGATCAAACAATGATGGAATTATTTGTTGTGGTGTTGGACCAAATATTCCCGTGGGCGACTGGACTCCCTGGATGGCCAGTTCCGGCCCACGGGCCGTATGTTTGACTCCCCCGTGTTACAGTACCGGTCCATTTAGTCCACCACTTTCCGCCAGGTAGAATTCAATGAGCTTGAAATGAACGTTTAATATATAGTAAAAGCGAACCGGTCTCAATAGGTGCACTTCCTGTCACTGGGATACTTACTTCCTCCTCTGGTATTTTATCACCTCCAGCAAATCTCAAGTTCGTTTCAGGCCTTTGACGCCATCAGATGCGACAACGCCAGTGTGATTAATTACAGTTTTCTGATGAACACATCGTCGCGGCATCCTCCAAAAAATAAAAAATAAAAATCGGCCTTGTTGAACAAGCGCAAATCCACCAGTGTTTATGTACGACAGTGTCCCTGCAGGGGAGAACAGCGTAGCAGTAAGTGGCAGGCATTAGAGTACTTACACAGCCTATCACAATGGGAGCAGCCATGCACCTTTCAAAGCACAATGTTATTGAGGCAGGACACAATATCGCACTACCCACCATTGGTTCAGTGGGCCGGCTATTGGGTTGCAGGGCGTGCTGAGGGATGCTGTAATCGTATACACTTTATCAGACTTGTTCTGTCACAAGTGTTTTGTTTAAGGGAATTCGAATGGGAGCGGGGGGAAGGGGCCGTCTCATTAAGGGCCCGGTCAATAAGATGTAACCGCGATCCCGCAAATATCCATGAATGGAGAAGCATGTGGGGCCGTATCAAAATACTTGGATCTGAGCGAGTGGAAAAGGTTTGATACTCCAGGCGGCGTCCGTCAGGGGAGCGCTTTGAAGATTTTTTTTTTTTTTGATTTCCTGTTCCATGACAGAAAATGGATTATGTCACACTGGTGTAAACACGTACAGTAGCCGCACTGTAGACTGCTGCGTGTCGACAGTGCAGATGATTTCATCGTGTCTTTGCCACTGCAGAAGTTTACAAAGGACAAATTCAATCTTCTGCTCTCACGGAGAGGATTTAAAAGAGTCCTGAAGGGCTGTTCAAGTCCCAGCTGCTGATCTATTTTAATCTTTGTAATGAGGTTTTATTCTATAATTAATGTGATCCAACTATTAGATTGGATCCTATACATTAATAATAATGTTACAACACCCTGGTGCTCTTAACACACATTTTGGAGTGGGGCACTTTTCTAATCATGTGTATTTTTTTTATTGGGCCAAGACGCCGGTTCCTTAAAGGTCATGTATGTAAGATTGAACAGAAAGTGATTATGAACATAAAATAATAATGTTTTCATTATTAAATGGATATTTAAATGGTTAACATTAACCTAGCATGAACCCCTTTTTATCTAAATCAGGGGCAGGTTCTGACTAATGAGAGCACCATGTTTTTACAGTAGCCCTGAATGGACAACTTGCACCGTTTTAAATGGACTTTAAATGGGTCTGATGTGTTCACATAAAGATTACTCCACTGTACCCAGGGAAATAAGGGAAAATGTCATGAACTCTCCTGTTGTTGTCTCAAGTCAATGTTTACACTGCAGGCCACATCCCTCCAACCTTGTTCCATTGACACATGTCCATTAGTCTGAGGTTAATCCTGCTAATGAAGAAGAAGCAGAGCCATGGAAAACACAAGCTTGTTGCTACAAGCCACGCTAATGTTAACTTACGGTTCTTATAAAACCGGGCACAAGAGTCCCCCCCACCCACCCACCCACCCACTGTGAAAGAATGGCAGCCACTTCCAAAACAAAGTTTACTTTCCCTTCAGAGCTTTGGTCATCTCCCTCTGTTCTGCTGATGCTCCAAATCTGAGTCAAGTTCAGAACAGTCATGTCAAGGTGGTTTGATGTGCCACCTTTCGCTACTGGTGCCAGCTCAGCTCCTGCAAACAGCTGCAGCATTCTAAAGAGGGCGTATGGTGCATGGTGGTAGTAGAGGAGGAGGAGGCGGTGGTGCTGCTCTTATTTAGATGCTGCTGCACCTTCTCTCTCTCTCTCTCTCTCTCTGTCTCTCTCTCGTCCTGTCAGATAAAGCTCGAGTAAACGATAGGATTTTACCATAAAGATGACAGGGGTAAGAAAAGCCACGTTAACTTTTAGAAGGTTTTATAAGTAAATGCACTGTACACCATGATACACAGTAAAAAGAAGGAACACAGTTTCAATGTGCAACTTCTTAGAAAGAGCCTTGTTGAGCTATATATGAAACTTTTCAGATAAACATCTCTAGAATGTAGTTGGTTCATTGATTCACTGAGAAAATATTTTACAGAATAATCAATGATCACACTAGTGGGTGGTACGTGTCTCTTGAGCAGCAATCTGTCAATGCAGCACGCATTTTAATGCAATATTTAAAAGAAAGATCATTTTTGCACTAATGAAACATCTAAGCCTTGTGTAGTTTAAAGATCCCGGCTGCATCAACAAAGCCCCATCTCCCGGACACCGACTGTGACGGTGAAATGAGGAGAAAACGACCGGAAATGCACAAATAAAATCAAACGTGTCGTCCTCTAACCTCGTCCCTGACAAACACTGTGAGGTCGATCTTACCACCGACTCGAAATGACAAAAGACAACTCCGTGGACATCGTGCCGTTCCCCCACTTGTTACGCTGACTCGTCTCTCTTCCTCTCTCCGGCCTTTGCCATTGAACATGTCCTCCAGCTATTTCCAAGTTATCAGCTGCATCCAATCAGCAGTGTCAGTGTTGTGCAGTGTACGGTGTGAGGAGGCCTCTGAGGCTCCTGTCACCATCAGACCCCCGTGGTGCTCGGATGCATGGCGGCGAGAGTGAGAGAGTGAGTGCGAGAGCTGCAGCTCCACAAGTGCAACACTGTGCTGCTGCTGCTGCTACTGCTGCACAGCAAAGTGTGTTTGGAGGAGTGTTGTGCAGCAGCTGCTCACACTGACAGGCAGCCTGCAGGCCTGCTGCTGCTGCTCCTGCTGCTGCTGCGTTGAAGCTACAACCATCATGTCTGCAAACGCCTGCACCTCCACCTCTGCCGTGTGGAGGAGACAAGGAGCTCGCTTTGTTTTCTCCACCAGCTGCAGGCGGCGTCATCTGAGTGTTTGCGCTGGGTTATACCCACAACAACACGCAACATGGAACAGGTGTGTGTGCACGCGCGCGAGAGCTTCGACCGCGTAATCGCGCGTGCTCGTGAGAGGCTAATGAAACACACACACACAGGTTATATGGGGAATAAAGGCGATGTCACGCGCCGGGTTACAGTCACATTCGTGCGTGTTTCTTTTGAGTGTGTGCGTGTGTGTGTGTGGAAACGCAACGACACCCCACCTTCAGATGTAGGAGACGCACATGCACGCGCGCACACACGCGCACAGGCACAATTCTCTGTTAAGGCATATGGCAGGCGTGGTCATTGAGTGAAAACGTTTAGGCCACTTTGTTTTTATCACGTTAGTGAGACATGGCAGTGTGTGTGTGTGTGTGTGTGTGTGTGTGTGTGTGTGTGTGTGTGTGTGCGTGAGTATGTGTGAGTGTGTGTGTGAGTGTGTGTGTGTGTGTGTGTGTGTGAGGGAGAGAGGGATAGAGAGAGCGAGGAGATGCAAAAAAATAAAGAATCCAGGCTACCTTATGGAGGTCGATGCGGATCCTCTCCTCGCCTTTATGCGGACTCTCCGGCCACAGGTGATAGCTGGAGCCGTAGTTGGGGCTGTCTCTGCTGCTGCTGTTGCTCCCGCTGGCGGAAGAGTTCCCCGCGTACGCCTGCTGTGTTACCGGGGGGGTGACGCGGGAGTCGCGGCTGTGAGGCTGCGCCTGTTCGCCCTGTGCGCCGCCGATCCTCCCAGACTTACTGCGGTCTGGTTCACAGAGCTGCTGCCGCTGCTGCTGCTGTTGCTGCTGCTGCACTGGCTGTTGCTGCTGCTGCAGCAGTGGAGCCTGGTGAGTCCTACATATCTCTCCGGAGCCGCTGGCGCAGTAGTTGATCGGCAGGCTGCTCCCCACCAGGAGCTGTTGCTGCGCCCGTAATTGTGGGATGTGCTGCTGCTGCTGCTGCTGCTGCTGCTGCTGCTGCTGCTGCTGCTGCTGCAGGTCCTGAGACTCGAACGCTCTCCTGTTGGCCTCGGTTGACTCACATACATTTAAAGAGCGCCCTTTCTGTGAGTTAGCACGGATTCCTTCAGGGGAGGGGTCCCTCTGTTGGAGTCTTGAATTACTGTGCTGCTGCTGCTGCTGCTGCTGCTGCTGCTGCTGCAACAACTGCCTGTGGTCTCGGTGCCCTCCTGCTCCTCCTCCTCCCCTGCAGCGTTCCACGATGCTCGCCTGTTGGTAGTAATTATTCTCGCTCCTCCGGAGACGGTCTCCTCTCTTCGATCCCCGGGTAAACAGCAGGGAGGAGGAGGCGGAGGAGGAGGAGGTCGGCGGCGGCGGGATCGGCGGCAGAAAAGGTGGGGAGGGCTGCGGCGGGAGAGGATCGACGGGCTGGGGCTGATGGTGAGAGAGACTCGACTCCTGCTCGGAAAAGCTGCAGTGGCAGCTCGGAAAAACAGGCTGCTGCTGCTGCTGCTGTTGGAGGAGGAGGGAGCCGGGGGCCGGGGCCCAGGGATCGGGCTGCAGGTGCGCCGGCTGCCCGGTGCTGGGTTCGGCGGCTCGGTGTGAAGGTCGCTGGGCGGTGTCGTACCGCGTCAGGGGCAGCGGGTCTCCGCTGTGCACGGGTCTCCGGGAGGGCTGGCTCAGGCACGGCAGCTCCTGGAGGCTCTGGCGGTGCACGACGGCGGCGGCGGCGGAGGCGGCGGAGGAGGAGGAGGAGGAGGCGGCGGCGGCGGCGGCGGCGGCCGGAGTGCGGTCTCGGTGGTGGGGCGCGGAGGGCGGGGGCGGCAGGCTGAAAACGGGAGCGTCTGGGTCTCGGCTCGCTCGCTTGTCGTCGGGGGCTTGGTGCTGATGGACAGCTCCCGCGTTCCGATGCCGCATCCCCCTGATCGCCGCGTCGCGCTGTGGTTGCTCCTTTGCCGTGCACAGCTCCGACGCCCGCTCATCGCGCTCGGTCCCAGCAGAATAGGAGCGACTTGTATCATTGGAAGCTTTGACCAGGACCTGCCTTCAAACGTCACCGTGCAGCCAAAACACCGCCTTCGACTCCGTGCGCCGCTCCATCGCCCGCTCTGCGCACAGGTTGCAGCGCATCGATCTCTCTCTTCCCCCCCTCAGCCTCGGCGAGCACGTTACAGGGGCGCCGCGGAGGTGTTTTGAACGCCCCGGCTCACACGGTCGAGCCCCTCAGTCCACCGCTGTGTGTTGCCATAAGCACCCCGCAGAATCAGAAATCACTTTTACTGCGATACGTCACCCCGGACACATCCGCGGCAGCAGGCCTGCACGCCAGATACCGTGCATCCTCTGCACTTTGTCATCAACCGTGACTCATCACATTCTGCTCCAAAGTGTCAGCGTGTGCACAATGTGGTGTAAATATCAGGAGGGGACAATAAGCACAGTGTGTTTCCACAGCACATTCCCACTTGTTGGCCCACTGAGGGGCTAGAAATGAGCAGCAGTGGATGAGGATGAGCTCATGCCACACACACGCACTCACACTCTCTCTCTCACACGCGCACACACACACACACACACACACACACACATAGTGGGTGCTATTTAATAATTGATCAGAATATGCCTGGTTTTGTATTACTGGGGCAGAAATATTTGGAATGGGTGCTGCATACAGAGCCTGCTGTCAGTGTGTGTGTGTGTGTGTGTGTGTGTGTGTGTGTTGCTGCATGCTCTTAGTGGAACAGCAGAAGGATTCCCTGTCACAGCCGAGTGGCTGTAGATGGACACAGGCACAAAGTAAGAGAGAGAGAGAAGACACATACACATGAAAAAGAGAGAGCGAGAGACAGACAGACAGAAGACAGACAGACAAAGACATAGAATGATGGAGAGAGAGAGAGAGAGAGAGAAAGAGAGAAGGAGAGAGAGCACAGTCAGAGCTGTCCATGGTGCTAAAGGACATTTTATTGATGTCTTTAAATTAGTTTAGTTACAACATATACATGTGATACTGGTACATCATGAACTCAGGTCATGGTGTGTGTGTGTGGTTAAAGGTCATGAGGAGGTGCCCTGCAGTAGGACCCGCTTGCTTAAGAATACACATTATTTTCAGTTTCATGTTTAACTTAAAGGTGCAGTGTGCATGATTCAGTGACATCTAGTGGTAACATTGCAGGTAGCAGCTTAATACCCTTAACCCATCAATGTCAAGCATGTATTGGAGAACCCATACTGGCCTTCAGTTAAGATTTAAAGGTGTTTAGTTTGTCCACTCAGGGATATTGTAGTGTTGATAGGACCGACAACAAGCCTTTTTGAAGAGAGTAAAAAAAAAAAATTAAAAAAAATATTATAATGAAATACATTCTAATTATTTTGGATTAAATTCCTGCCTATAATGGAAGCAATTTGAACTTTCAAACTGAACCCTTAAAAAACAAGATGACTGTATTTGTACTAAAAATTATTTTCATAGTATTAAGGATATTTTGTCTGATGAAAATAATTCAAAATAACTTTTGAAGTTTAACTTGAGACTTTAAACTGAAAGGCCAGAGCTTTGAATCCTCTCTGGTTACTGACAGAGTGACACACAGAGGGATAAAACTACTGCAGCCTCACAAACTCTCTCCTGAGGCCTTTCAGACACATCTCTCAGATCAGCAGTATAATTAGATTAGAATCTGATCAAAGAGGAATATCACGAGATGGTCAGGAATTAATAAACAACACAACATGAAAGGAGCAGAGTGACAGGTTCTAGTAAAGGTTTTAAAAGCCTCATGTTCACTGAGCTGTTAGTCCTGCAGTGACTCAGCGAGAGGCGCACATCAAAGATATGACTATTTATAAGAGTGAAGAGACTATTTGATTTCTAATTATAAACTGAGACCGACTGAGCATCTATATTTAAAAGAAAACTTTTTTGTGCAAACAACGGGGATTGAAAGACACAGTCAACATTTCACATCTCCATGAAAGCGAAGTGCGCATGAGGAAAAATGGGCCTCAACCACAAAAACACTGGATTTTACAGAGAAACAGAGAGAGAGAGAGAGAGAGAGAGGTGGAGAGAGGAGCTGAGGCTGAGCCAAAGAGACAGAATTGGATAGAGACGGAGCAGGAGCCAACATTTACATCATACATTAGCCATTCTTAATAAGTAATAATCCTCTCCTTAAAGCTGCCTCAGCCGTTTGGACTTTTGATGGGTCTTAAGACTGCAGCGGTGGCACACTTTACCTAACCAAGGGAGGAAAGCTGATGCACACTCTCTTTTATAACCACAAGAAGCGGAGCAGGAATCCGGAGTGTGCGGAGCGGCGGCCAGAGCTGCATTAGAAACCCGATCATTTTCATTAAGTAATTGGTCGCTGTGACCTGCGCGACTTCCTTGGCGAGATGAAGTTTCATTTGCTGTATTTGGGAAGCAATGTTCCTGCTTCCACATGAATAATTAAATCAAACTTTACAACTGCCGGACACACACACACACACACACACACATACACAAACGCCTCGAACGCTCATTCACCAACGTCCCCTCCGCCTGACACGCACATTCCCATCCAGCGCAGCACAACAGCTTCTCTCTAGCAAAAGCTGCCACCAGAACGTAGAGCCTCTGGGACGTGTCCCATGCAGACAGCAAACTTGCCAGAGTGTCCGTGTGGAAAAAGCACATTGTGTGTCCCTGTCCTCCGACTGGCTGCTGGAGGCATGTGTGGTACTAAAATGGTCTAGGAGAGAACATGGAGGAGGCCGACCACGGCTGCAGCACGTCACATAGAGAATAGATAAGGAGCCTGTAATTACAGAGAGAGAGAGAGAGAGAGAAACGCAAGCAGAGAACACAAGGTGTGTGTGTGTGTGTGTGTGTATGTGTGTGTGTGTGTGCGTGTGTGTGCATGAGACAGAGAGGGAGAAACTGATGGCGTGCAGTCGTGTGTGTGTATGTTTGAGTGTGTGTATGTGATCATGTGTGCGCAACAGGACCGAGAGGGAGACAGGAGCCGTATTTAAAGGAACTTTACAAAAACGGATTTATGGTTGGTTTATAGCGACACATGTGGCCGAGGGATGAACTGCAGCCTGTCAGGTCGATATTTGTTTTTATAATCTCTAATCTAGCACACCTCATTCTATTAAATGTTAGATTCACATGAGCCTGCATGTCCCTGTTCATCTGAATGACATCATGTAGAGGGATAAGGTTTTTCAATTTGGGCAAATGTTTTTTTTAATATTTTCCGACTTTTGAAGAAGGGGATATGACACAACATTTAAACTCTTCAGTATTGTTGTGGTCCTTGGAATATTTAATAAAAAAATTCAAATTTGCTTTGTCATTCTTTGTGCTTTAATTTTTAATTGAAGTTTAATTGAAATTGTATTAAACTAATCTTTTTTTTTTAATTCTGAGAAATTCATAATCCCCCGTTTCTAAAGTCAGAACGACAAACTGTCACTTAGTATTATAAGCACATGAATTTGTTTACAATTATTTAGAATTAACAGCAGTGCTTCCTAATGGGACAGTTACTGGAATGGAGCAGCCATCACTGTTGTTGTTCTTGGAGCTGCTTATCACACAAAATAAAATATGATGTCATTGTTTACCAAAGACTTTGGTTTTCTATGTATGTGTGTAGGACACCTTTCTAAAGACTTTATATGACTTCAATCCCCATTTTAAGGCTCAAAGCAAAGAAAAGGGGGAAGTTTGGGCAGAGTGAGTTTGCGTTTGACTCCGTCTTCTTTCTACATTACAAATCTAAGAGACAAACAGGAAGCAACAACAAACCAAACATGTGGCTTGAACCACAAAGCGGAGGTCATCACCAGCTCTCGGCCTTGAAGGCAAATCCAGAGTGAAGCCAGAGCCGAAACCGCTTTCCCTCTGACTCGCTGTGTGGACCGCCAAAAGGAGTGGAAGGCAGCCATCTTGAATTGGTCTGTCAATTCGCAGCATGTCATGGCTGTGGCTGTCATCTCACCCGGGCTATGACTAACCAGACTGATGCCTCCGGGACGGAGTGGAGCAGCAGGGGGCGGAGGCATAGGCCCAGATACAGTGCGTATGACCGGTGACTAATGTGACACACATTCAGGCGGACTGCTGCAGCCGGCCTGTGTAAACGCTGATATGCCTTTCACATGATAAACAACCTGTGATCCTGGAGATAAGAGACAAGTCGTGACTCAACCCTGGCTGCTGCGGCGGCGGCGCGACAGGCTCGGCGCAGCCGGTGTGGGATGATACCGAGGGGCAGGCTCCAGACGCTGCATCTGCGAGATACGGGCTGCCAGCCACGGCGGCGGCGGCGGCGGCAGGGGCAGGGGCCCTGCACCCAACAGTGGAATTTATCTCTGACAGCTCTGATCATTAGTCAGATTTGCTCCGGCTACTCAAATGACTAAGTAGCTCTGCCGTCGTTCAGGTAAGGAGGCAGGAGTCACTGTTAAATAGCAGCTGACAAGATGTGAGCGTCCCCAAGTCCGATAAATGAGAGGAAAAACCGGTGCGAGGCGGACAACTGTGTTTTCTTCCCGCAGCCACAGGGAGAGAGAAAGGGTGCAGGGCAATGATGAAGTGGCACAAGCACGTCAGGCAACATTCATGATGAGAGGTGATGAGATCCTATTGAGAGGGGTGAAGGGGGGGGGCAGTGGAGAGGTATCCTGGGTAATCCTAATGCACGGCCATAAGAGGGGAAAGTGTTATCATTCATCTCGGAGGCCGAGCACGAGGGTAAGTGGTCGCCTCAGTCTGCGCAGAGTGGCCCAAAGACACACCAGCGGCACAGACTATATTTTCAACAATATCACACTTGCCCATATTTGTCAATAAATGGAAATTCTCATCCAACTCTCACCTCCTGAAACCTCACTCACATACACAACAAAAGACCAGATCTGATTTGTTTCAGCTGTGACTTTCACGTCTCCATCTGAGACGTGATCTCACTGGCTCTAAAACACCTCACGTCATCCTCTGTCCTACCTCTAATTAAGTAGCGGCCGCGCTAATGCAGCTCTGACAGAAGCCTCTCCGGGTTTCCTGGCCATACGTGACGTCGTCTGGGCCACGCAGCGACAACCACCTGCCCCCAATGCTCCGCCGTCGCCTCGGCAAACGCACCGGACCGTCGACGTGTGCTCGCGGAGCTGAGCGATGCCACGGCCGACGAGGGGATTCAAAGTGGACGTGGAGGGGAAAGACGGGAGAAACGGAGCAGGGTTCATTTATAATCCAGTTGTGTTTGTGTCCCTGCGAGACGGTTATGACATTATGCTGATGTGCGGGCGCTCCAAACATGTGCCCCGCACCGTGGCGGCGCGCGTGTGTGCGCGAGTGCGCCGACACGTGCGCGGTACCTGTGTGGGCGGCCGGCACCAGCGTTTGACAAGAGAGGCTCCGTTTGCCCAGTTTGTAAAATATGGTGATGAGAGATAGAGAGAGGAGGACAAAGCTCATCACTAATGCAAAGGTTCAAAGACTCGG
The DNA here is from genome assembly GCA_016785325.1 of Chascanopsetta lugubris. Classification (NCBI taxonomy): domain Eukaryota; kingdom Metazoa; phylum Chordata; class Actinopteri; order Pleuronectiformes; family Bothidae; genus Chascanopsetta; species Chascanopsetta lugubris. The sequence continues at coordinate 157,052 of JAFBJT010105745.1, forward strand.
CCCCCGTCTCATCATCAGAGCCGCCACAAACACAAAGGAGATGACCAACTGACCCCCTATATTCACCAGGAGCAGCAACAGCAGCAGCAGCAGCAGCGGCAGCAGCAGGGACACACTGTACAATCTAAATCTATAAAAAGCGTGAAACAGCCTTTAGAAAGCAGTTGAGGAAATACGCACGCTTAGACCGGCTCCCTGCATGAACTGATCACCTGACACAATTTGCACTGGCACAGGAAAATGTAAATAGTGTACGCTGTGATAGGCTGATCTAATGCAGAGGGGAAATCCCTTTATATTCCACTGCACTGCACAGCAGAAACACAGATCGGCTCCTGTTCCCTCAAGGTGCAGCTCTGACAGATAAGAATTCCACCCTTTGCAACAAAAAAAAAAAAAGATAACAAAAAAGGAAAAGTCATGCACTTTTGCTGCGAGGTGTGAAAATGCAAATGAAGTGGGCTATAAAGGTTATTAGCCACAGACATTAGAGCCTGCAATTGCAATTTCATCATGCAATCTTTTCACAGCCGGAGAAAAGAGAGGATGGAGTGGAAGGCGGTGAGGAGGAGAATGAGGGAGAATGAAGGACGAGAGGAGGACCTACCTCGAATCAGATGGAGGACGCACGTGCAGTCTGTGTGCCTGCAGAAGACACATCAACAATGATTACAACTGACAGCAGGACAATCAATGCTCCCTCACTAAGGAGAGGGGCTCTCCCTGCTCTCCCTGCTGCCTCCAGACGCTCGCATGGAATCACAGGGAAAACAGGCGCTCGGAATTTCCCAGCTTATTGTTACAGCTAATGGCCGCTCCCTCTTCTTTCTATTCCCACTGTATTTTTTTTCTTCTTCCCCTCCTCTCCTCTCCTCTCCTCCACCTGTTTACACACCAGGAAATTCCTCTTTCACCACCACAGATGAACTCCCTCGTTTTCTGTTTGGTCCGATGTACATTTCTTTGCCTTGGGTCCGCAGTGAAATCTCACCCCCCCCCCCCCCCCCCCCCGGGGGGGCCCCCCCCCCCCCGTGTGTCGTGAAATTAATTACAGGGAGGAGGGGGGGCATTAATGTGATTTACAGGGGGATCAATACAATTTGGACTTTTTATCAATTCAAGGCGATAAAACTGACTCTGACACGGTGCAAAGGAGAGGGAGAAGGAGAGGGAGAAGAAGAGAACACTGATGGGAGCTGTGACAAATCAAGAAAGGGACTGGAGGGCGGTTTTATGACCTTGTGTGTGCTGACGTCCCCAACATATATATACACACACACACACACACACACGCACACACACACACACACTCCTACTCCTCCTCCTCCTCCCCCTGAATTGATGCGGGGATTCCTGATGCTATTTTTAGCCCGCTGGTCGTGGAGAGCTCTGCGTGGGTGGAGGAGAGAAAGGAAGAAGAGGCGAGAGCAGCATGAGGAGGAGGAGGAAGAGGAGGAGGAGGAGGGGGGGGGCTGAGAAGGAAAGGTAGAGAAAAAGGGAGGGATGAAGGAGAGGAGGAAGAGGAGAAAGGAGGAGAAGGAGAGAGGAGAGAGGGGGGTTCCCATGCGAAGCTGAACTGCAGCAGCACCCCCCCTCCACACACACACACACACACACACACACACACACACACACACACTACACACACAGTTCCTGCTGCGAGGGGCTTTGAATCGTGACCAGACAGGCAGGGGAGGAAAAAGGGAGCGCCGTGTCATTGTCTCCACGCAGGACGGTACCGTTTTCTCTCATTTATTTATGTTTCTTTTGGATTTTTTTTGTATTGTACTCGTGGTGTTGAATTGCTCTGCTCTTTGAATGAGACAGTGCGGAGAGAAATCATACAGAATTACAGGGGGGTAATTATACAGTGAGAAATGAGGAGGCTAATCAGGGAGAGTGTGAGAGGAGGAACAGCATATAGTAATAAAGCTGTAATGGTATTTAGAGTTTTAGATTTGTCATATACTGGATGCTGCTGAAAAAATATGTATTATATCTGCAGTATTATATATGTATATATATTCACTCACAGCCTTTGCAGGTCCATACATCACATTCATTAGCCATTTGTCTCCTGTCCATGTGATTGAATCACAGTGACACATTATAATGGACCTGTTAATTGGCCAAATGTACACTATTCCTTTAAACAGACAATAAACATGTAGACGGATTGTTTTCAATCATTCTACCATATTTCACATTTAAAAACTATAATCACCGATGCCAAGTCCTTTGTGTGACATTTAGAAAAAAAATATCAGCAGAAATGAAAAATGAAATAATCACAATGATGTTGTGAGAGTATAATTGCCTGGACGTAGAACTAGTTTTTATTTCCCATGAATTAACATTGGGGCAGATAAATTCCATTTGATCTAATGTGACTCCAATCATCACAATATGGTAGGAAGCACAACAGAACATGATGAGGCTGAAATACAACATCCTCATGATGGAGGCTGCACCTCCACCTCACCTTCTGCATTTCTATGATAACTGAAGGCTGCCATAGTTTGGAATGGGGACATCCGGACTAACACTCGATGTAAATAAAGCCTATGCACAGTATTTCCAACTGATTTTTAGAATGTGGGCGGCGACACTGTGAGAGATTTAAATGAATTGTCAGAACGCACACGACAACACGATTAGAACAAGCACGTGTCATTAGTGGGAAATGATTTTTCCAGGGTGACGTCTCTGAAAAACCATGGTCAGGATGATCAGAGAGGAAAAACATGGAGGGAGAAAGGAAGAAGGAGAAAAAGCAACAAATGAGGTTATGGCTCTGACAGAGGAATACGATTGGATTATACATTTTCCAACACAAGCTGCTGGTGTGCTCCTGGATTCAGCTGTGCTGGTGCACAACATCTGCTTTTGATGCCAGTCCACTACTGTTCTGCAGGATTTCAACTACAAGCATGTTTGATATTTACAATCTGAGATAAGGGAGAATGTGACTCAATCAGTAGCATCTCCATTATTTTGTGATCTGTGAGGTTGAGATTTCTTTGTTAAACGAGGGGACTGATTCTGTTTAGTTCTCTAAGCATTGTTGGTTAGTATTCTATTTAAAATTTCAACACAAAGGTCAAATTGAAAAAGCATAATCTGAATGCCTTTAAATTTAGGGAATTCTCTTTTTAATCCCATTACAGCCAATACCCTTTTGTGCTACTTCGCGTTCTTATGGGGTCCGAGCTGATGAACGGCCGTTCGTAGCCTGCGAGCGCGTACACTTCTCCTCGCACAACACAGCCGACAAATACAGTCGTACGATTCACCGCACGCGCACCGACACCGGGAGGAGCGAGGAGGGAAGCTCGGCATATGGGGAGAGGTTTTATTATTTATCACCAGCGGGGTTATTTTTAGCTCGTGCTGCCATGTTGGCGTCGAGGGTTTCCGGGCACATAGATGGCAGGTTTCCCCGTCACCTGCAGGTCACACGGCGGGGGGAGACCTGGGCATAGCCTGCTACCATACCCACTCACACACACACACACACACACACACACACACACACACACACACACACACACACACACTCACACACACACACACATTAGAGA
>JAFBJT010105746.1:16923-27466 GCA_016785325.1 Chascanopsetta lugubris
CACCCCAAAGAAAAACCACACACACACACACACACACACGCTCACACACACACGCACACACACACACACGCACACATGCACACACACAGACATGCACACACACACACACATGCATGCACACACACATGCACACACACACAGACACACGTGTATGTGAGCACATGTGCAAGTCTAAGCGCACTGTGATGTATTTCCACTGTCTTCACTGTGACGAAAGAAGCAAAGAAAGGTCTTAATGTTCATTTGTCTGTTACTTCACTCCTACCTGTTACTTTGCTGAGGTGCCCCTGTGTGTGTGTGTGTGTGTGTGTGTGTGTGTGTGTGTGTGTGTGTGTGTGTGTGTGTGTGTGTGTGTGTGTGTGTGTGTGCGTGGCCACCTATCTCTGTGATATCATGGTTACAGGCTGCAACGCAATGAAGCTAATATAAATCACACAGGTACAATTAAACCAGTGTTTTTGTTTTTAAAGATATCTTTTAACAAAGAGCCTTCGATTGTGGTCATGATGTTGCCCAACTAACAGGTCTGATAGAGCTTAGTGAGTGAGTTACTTTATCCAGAAACACACCACACACTGAAATGTGACTTTCCCAGGACTGACTTGAATCACAGTGTGGTTGGTCGGTTTAACTCCTTTGACACGCTGAGTTCTCAACAGGAGTGATCCGCCTTTATTTAGCCTCTCAGTGTCAAAGGTACAAACATGTCCCTGTGGGTGCAACTATATATGTAATATATATGTGTGTGTGTGTGTGTGTGTGTGTGTGTGCGTGTGTGTGTGTGTGCTGGCAGTGAGAGGGGGAGGGATAATACAGGTTGTATTTGTTAATGGACAATAGATAATAGACATGCTGCAGCAGCAACATATTCCATAACAAGTCATGTCAACAACACTTAACCGTAAAGACAGAGTCTTTGTTTGATTATCCATCGGCCCTGTTTGAGTGATAGAGTGTCATGGGACCATAAACACGACTATGTCTCCTGATGAGGAACTAACGTGCAATTTCTGAAATGTAATAAAGTAAAGTATGGTTTATATGATAAAAGACAAGAGTGTGGCTAATTAACTCAGTTGATACACTTGACCGACGCTAGCTACAAAGACAAGAACATTCAGCTGAGATATACGTAAACTCAAGGTCATTATGCAAATGGTCATATTTTGATGAGTGGATGATCCTTGATGTAGCATGAGGAGAAAGTTCTTATCCATCCATCCATCCATATGTCTATCTATCCATCTATCTATCTATCCATCCCTCCCTCCCTCCATCCATCCATCCATTTCTAGATAATTGAAAAACAGACGTTCAGACCACATTTATGTTCTTCAATGTTTTACAAAAACTTAAATTGTCCTGTTTAGAAAATACAATATTGCCCAATCCTACATGTATTCGTTTGCGTAAGTGTTGTGGACATACTTCAACTTTAGGGCCGTGTCTCGAAGGCCAGAGTCTGTGAGGTCATGTGCACGTGTGCATGTGCAGCAATGGCAATGCGACAGCATGTCACGTTCAGCAGAACCAATAATCACGCATCTGGTCAATTACAAGGTCATTCGCACAAGGACACATGTGGAGTGTGAGCCGCTGCCACAGGACACCGTTTCATTTCACATCAACAGTGGCTCGGCCAGCTGTTCCTCACATGACGATGTGCAAAAAAAGCAAACAAAAAATTGTTTTTCAACTATATTATCCAAAAAAAACAAAACACGTCATCACTTGTTTGCCTTTAAAAAAAAGTGCATTAGGCAAAAATTGTTCGATTTAAATCAATTTGACTTGTAATTGAGTGACAAGGCTGTTTAAGACGCTAAAAGATGAAAAGCTCACCCAGTGCAGTCACCTGTGATGTGAAGTTGACAGAGTTGCTATTACCTCAGAAGATAGATCTGTTGTGACTTATGTGATGCAGCATCGTCAACGATATGATGACAGACACGATTCGTCAAATTCATATTACAGGGACATTTGTCGTACGGTATAACAGATGTATACATCAAAGAAATGTATTTCTGTCTTTGCTTTTCATTTCTTAACCGCCACCTCAGACATGCATCCTCTCTGCAAGGCATGTCGGGGGGCTACGCAGACAAAAAGAGACCACAGGAACCCTCCTCTCCTTTGGTTTCTTTGTGTTCCCCGTCCACGTCGTCGTGACCACAACACGTAGCGAGTGGTGGAGGGGCTCGTTTCCTCTGGACAAGTTTATATTTGAAATCCGGGAAGAACAGAATAGAAGGCAGTTTCTTGGAGATTTTAATCATCTCTCGCACAAGAGACATTTTGTGTTGAGCTGTACAGAGTGGCAGTGTTGTGGCGATATTCTGTGATTTTGTGAAGGCTGTCCTGCTGAGTGCAACGTGTCACTATCCTTGAAGGCAAGAAAAGCTAAAAAAAAAGCTCAATTCCAGTCACGTTTTGCAGAGAAAAGCAGTGAGATAAGACATTTTGCTTTACTTTACAAAAACGATGTCATTCTGACAATGTTAACATTTAATATACTGTATTTTTAAATGACATTATATTGCAGATAATGTCTTTTCAGTCATTTCTACACTTTGCAAAGTCATTTCACGGGCCAGATTAAACCCTCTGGCGGCCTATTTTGGCCCACGGGCCATATGTTGGACACGCCTGATTTAGGTCCGTGGCTCTTTCTCCCGTACTTTTGTTTTATTAATTTGTAGATTTTCCCTGGATTTTACGGGAACAGATTATGTTGACTCTAACCTGATTCCCAGGGAAAGGACAGTTGCACATGTCACCACTTGCCACTGCAATTTGACATCGCACAGAGGAGCGCTTGTGTAAAACAGTAACTGAACTGAGTAACAGTTGTATCTCTCACACTGACACATGGGGATGTGCCGGGTATTTAACCTCTGCGGGGTTCCCTGTCAATGCCCTGCACGTAACTGGCTCCGTTAGCGCTCCTGGCTGTTGCAACGGTCGACGGCCCGAGTCGTTGCAGTCACCTGAGGCCACGTGTAATTGGTTGTTGGATCTCCTGGGTTGGAATGAAAGGGCAGCATTGTAAAAGGAGGATAAGTGGTGTTTTAGGAACTCAGGAATGAATCCTACTCAACCAACGTATAGAACCACCCCCCCCCCCCCCCTCAAAACCACATCCCGCCCCATCACAATACAATGTTGTTATCTGCCGATGAGTCACTTAATCCTTTTTAATGAGGAGTAACTGAAAAGTGTGGCTGTGGAGGCTGTTATACGTTTTACTTGAAAGGTTTGTCCCGGTGTTAAACTGCTGAGAGTCTTTGGATGGAAAAGCACAGTGTTATTTTTTACAGACAGCACAACTTCTCCAAAGCTTAAAGGTAAAGTGTGTACGATTGGGTGACATCTACCGCTGAAGTTGCGTATTGTATCCATCACCCCACCCTTCCCATTCGAGCATGCAGGAGAAGCTACGGTAGCCCACAGTTGTCATGTAAGCTCAAAAGAATGGAGGCATCCATAGGGTGGACCCGCTTCTGGTTGGATACCCACTAAAGATGCAGTGTGTAAGATATGGTGACCTCTAGAGGTGAAGTTGCATGTTGTATCCATCACCTCACCCTCGACCTTCTGAGAATGAAGGAGGACCCATGGTCGACTTCAGTCGATAAAACTCAAAAGATGTTTCGTAATGTCCAGTTTTACTACTTTAAAAACATGGCAGCCTCCATAGAGAGGACCCCTCCTCATGTAAATATGCATTAATGGGCTCATGTTAGAGTGATGGGATAAATTAAACACAATCTCAGGATGTAATCGTTTTGCAATCTTTTTTTATAAGTGACAAACATGAGCAAAATCTCAAAATCAAAAGAAGGGACAAAAATGGACAGAAATCTTACACACTGCACCTTTAAACTCATATCCTAAATATTCAGTATCTACGGATTCACGACCAACAAACCCCAACTGCTCCTCCCTTAGCGTCTTCCTCATGTCTGTGGCAGAATCTCCAGCTTTTCTGAGGCCACGACTTTATTGTGGCATCTTCGCAGAACAATAATTACACAGAAGAGAAGAAGCTGTCAGCTCGTGAAAATGTCAGTATGTAATTGTTTTTGGTAATATTTTGAGAAATGTCCAAAATGACCAAAATCGTACACTCTGCACCTTATAAAGATAAGATAAGATCTATGCAGGGGCGTCCTGAGGGGAGACGGAAATACCTCTCGACTGCGAGTGCACACGTAGGTTCAAGTGGTGGTCGGTCAACACCATCACATCACCTCGGCCGTGACCTTCTCGCAGATTCAAAGAGGCATCGCTGCATCGGGGGACACAGATGAAATGATTTAAGGAAAGTGCTGTCAGTGGGACAACTTGTAGGAAATTGGAATCAGATGGAGATTAGGAGGTTCGGGGGTATGTTCCCCTTTGGAGGTAAAGTAAGGAGAGAGGACAGGGGGGGGGGGCGGTGGTGTAGCTCATGGCGGCGGTGACCTGTGAACAGAGGAAATTGACTTATGTTGTAAGCTCAGCGTCTCTGGGGAGCTCATTTGCCCGTCTCCCTCTGGACATTCACCTACGTCTGCAGTGAATCAGCAGAGAGCGGCTGATTCTTCGTCTTTCTGCTGTTCTCTTGGAGACGTATCGTGTCTCTGCAGAGGCCAAACTGATGGAGAATGAGTATCCAGGGGGATTCTTTTCAAACGAGAAACGAAAACAAGCAGATTACTCAGTGTGTCCCTCTTTCGCTCACTGGCTGTTGGATCAGGTGTGTAGTTTTAGAGCGTGTACGTTCCCGCCTGCTGTCCACACTTGGACATGTTCATGGGTCTAATCCAGAGAATTGAAAAGACGGTGGAAACTTCGGAGGGGCTCAAACTTTGGAAAGGTTGAAAACTTTTGGAAAGCTGGCGACCTTGAAAACTTTAGACATTTTGAAAAACTTTGGAAAGGCTTGAAACCGTCAGCTTTGAGAGGATCATACAATTTACGATATACATAGAATCGCTGGCAACTCTGGATGGGCTGGGAACCTCGGCCACTCTGGAAGCTCCTGACAGACTGAAGTTTGGATACGGTGTAAACGTTCAATGAAACTTTAGGGAGGCTGTGAACTTTGGAATCTCTGGATTCTGGACACCGGTAACTTCGGAAATGTTGTAACCACTGGATAAGTTGTCAACTCTGGGAAGAGTAGAATTGTGAGAAACTCTGGAGACCGATCGAGGCGAGTTTTAGGTCGAACCCCGACCCTTCAGTCAGAGTTCAGACTTGAACCCCTTAGCCACAGCTGCCCCTCCCCTTTCAAAATGTTAGCAACCTTGGAAAGACTTAAATCCATGGACATAATTTAGAGAATCGGCCGAGTTCAGGTTTGACACCCAAAGGTCAATTCCTCTGACCTACCAACTCCAACGCCTGTCTGTTGGTGGACAATCCACTTGTACGCTATGATCACTTAAAACTATCATCAGGCAAAAGTATATTCAAGATGACACGTACTTTGTTTCGAGTAGTGTGAGCCATGTCCACGTTCACATTCACTCTGATATGTTTGATTCCCACACGTCCCTTCAGGTTTTATGTGATCTTCGGCACCATCCGCACAAATAACGGAGAGTCGACCCGAAACGGCAGCGCTGAGACGAGAGCGCCCGTTCAGGACGGGTCAGGTCTGTCCAGTTGTCATCTCTGATCAGCTGGTGTCCTGAGTGTTGCGCTGCAGACGGCGCTGCCTGAAGAGAGGCGGTTGGTGAGGAGCCGAAAATTATGAGACGTGTCAGAACAAGACTGATATTTTCAAGCTGCACATTTTTTCTGCCTGCTGGAGAATTCTCTCTGTCTGTTTGGACAAAGCACTAAACACACACACACACACACACACACACACACACACACACACACACACACACACACACACACACGCATGCATGCATGTCTTACATACACGCATGTGTAAGCACACACTCATTCTCCCCCTATTCATACTCGCTCATGCATGTGCAGATGAAGACAGACACATACACACCACACATTATTAATTTGCCTTTTGGCCAGTATTACTATATATATATATATATATATATATATATATATATATGTGTGTGTGTTAATCTAAATTGTATTTTGGAATAAAAAATATTTCAAATGGTTACACTGATTGTGCTATAACCTCAGTGTATAAAGTTTTTACTGTAGAATGAGCCCTTTAAATTTACATCAGGAGTGGAACAAACTTAAAGGTGCAGTGTGTAAAATTCTGTCGCTTCTATCTGTGGATAAAAATGACATACTGACATTTTTACATATCATCACTTGAATGTATAACTACACTACCCCACGAGCCCTTTAATGAATATTTACATTAGGAGCAGGGCCTCTCTATGGGGGGCCGCCATGGCTTTACAGTAGCCCAGAGCAGACATATACCAAACATCTTTTGAGCTTTATTGGCAACCATAGGCCTATGGTCTACAGGGCAACCATAGATTCTCCTGCAGGCTCGTCAGGGAAGGGGTGAGGTGATGGATACAACATGCAACTTCAACTAGATGTCATCAAATCGTACACACTGCACCTTTAATTATATCAAATTATAAAACACCGATTCTCCTATATTTAACTTTTCAAAACTAGACATCCCTAAACCCTATGCGCTGCCCCTTTAAGAAGATTATGTCACTGGATGCCTTGAATGCAAACACACACACGCCCAAAACAGGTGCTCGCATATGGGAGACATAAGTCTGAGGGATTCTTCACATTCCAGATAAGACAAAACTCTGCACCGTAACGATTTCATCACCATTTTCAAAGGTGACAATTTGAGGGGTGTCGGAGCGAAGGCCTCTCGATAAGTGTGTCATCAAACAATCAGATACCATGGAGCAGCAGTTCTCTGAGTGTAAACATGCTGAGATAGGAGCTTTTATCGCCCTCGTATCACCCACATCTGGGATCTCACTCACTCGGCATCACCCTCACGCTCTCCACACTGTTTTGAAATCCGGCAGTGGTTACATCAGCAGAACCGTTTGTGTGTGTGTGTGTGTGTGTGTGTGTGTGTGTGTGTGTGTGTGTGTGTGTGTGTGTGTGTGTGTGTGTGTGTGTGTGTGTGTGTGTGTGTGTGTATGTGTGTGTGTGTGTCACGCCAAAGTAGCTTCTGCTTTTTTTTTTTTTATATCCTGGATAAGCAGGTGCATGTAGGAACATGGCGTTATGAGGCACTCCCCCTCTCTCTTACACACACTCACTCACACATTTACTCACACACAGCGTTGCCAGGTTGGACAGGTCCACCACATTGGGCTTCTTTTGAACACGTTAGGCTGGGGGCTGGGGGGGCGGGGGGGGGGGGGTTTGGGGGGGGGGGGGGGGGGGGGGGGGGGATTGGGCTGGTTGATCAACTTTGGGCTGCTTTTCACCGAATGTTGCAAAAAAAAGTGCACGTTTCAAATCAACTGCTGCGCCCTCTCTTATTAAGTGTTGCAGTGTTGTGATAAAAGATTAGTAAGGATCGCAACTCATATCACCTGTCACACGTCCCACTTTCGTGTGTGTGTGTGTGCTTGCTAATGTGAGAAAGCCCAAGGTTGTTATCTTTGTGGGAAGCCTTTTTGTTTTACCTTTTTTCTTTGGCCATTTGTTGTAGCTGTGAAGCTTTGTGTGTAGTTGTGACGTGTTCCTTCTTACACATGTCGTTGTTTTACTGTTCTAACTTGAGTTTCTGGAGCGGTTGTGATTTTGGCTGAGTTTTATTGAGGTGGGCGGGTTTTACGTGGTGTTTGGGCTTGAAACTGCCAGTCAGATCTGGCAACCCTGCTCACACAAACTACTATGCATAAACACAGGAGCATGAACACAAGCTCATTTCTTGTCTTTCCCCTTTTTTTTTTTAAGCGGTTTTTGAATAACGATGTTTGTTATGAACAGATTTGTCGATGCCCAACTCTGTTCAAACATGGAAAACAAGCAAAGCTCAGCCTCAGACAAACATCGGAGTGTGTATTCAAATGTGTGTTTGCCTGGTGTAGCATTGCACACACACACACACACACACACACACACACACACACAAGCAAACACACTCCACGCACACAGCCCTGGAGATATCCATCTCATTCATACTAATTCGCATCTCCTCTCTTATACCCTGACTGGATTGGTCACAGATAGGTTCAATTCTCCACATCTGATGAGGGGAAAGATCACGCTGTGGTGCCAATCAATAGTTTGCTTTTCACTTCCCGTACGTGCACTAATATCAGAACATTCAATTCTCTCTGCGTCTTTCACGCAGTCTCTCTCTCTCTCTCTCTCTCCCCCTCTCTCTCTGTCTGACTCTCTCTCTTATCTGAGTCATATCTAAATCCCAAAAGCGGAACGGCTGTTCCTCCTCCTTGCTTTCTGTTTCTTTCATTCTTCCTTTCGCTGCGACAGAGGACGTTGACACTTCTCAATCGCCACCTTTATGCAAAAAGCGGCATCGTGGCCGGATGCCACGGGCAGCCACTGAAAACATCGCTCCCTTTCTCCTCCTCCCCTCCTTCTCAACACAATAGCGTCCGACGTAACCGAGGCGTGCAAGTCTGTGGCTGCCATATGCCAAACACGGGCCAGGAAGGAGGAGGAGGAGGAGGAGGAGGAGAGACAGTATCTGTGCAAGACAGAGGAAGATTGGAAACTACAAGTGCTTAAAGATTTGGATTTTCCACATGTTGTTTCTTGGAATTCATTCGTCATCCGGTAGCCATGAGTCGTCAAAGTGTTGTTGCTTAAGTCTGAGAGCGGTGCATCTCCTGCGCGGCGTCTATATGCTTCCCCTGCACGCTGCAAACAAGTCTGGACAGCTTTGTATCTCATCCCCTCTTTGGATAAACACAGGCAGGAAATGAATGTGGTTTTACAATGATTCACTCCATACTGGAAGCATTTGCTGTCAAAGAGAACCATTCACCAGCAGCTCTGGCTTCACATGTTTACTATTTTCTTTCACTCGGCCAGATATGTATCTTTTCATTTACTTATTTCCTACTTATGAACAAAAACACCTTAAGGAGACGTTTTAATTTTTTGCCCCCTAACCCAAACTTTTGAAGAATTTGTGCCCAAAAAAGGAGATGGTGTGTATTTGTAATTTATGTAGAGCTTTATCAAGTCTTGAAGACCCCTCCAAGCACTGTACAGTACAGTTAACATTCACCTAGTCACACAAACATCCAGACTGTGCATCTATTTGCAGAAGGTACATGGGACAATGTGGGGTCCAGTGTTTTGCCCAAAGACATCACAGCACACGGAATGGGGGGGAGGTGGGAATCTAACACCCGACCTTTGCGTTCAGAGGACAGCTCCTCTAACCCCCCTCAGCCACAGGTGCATTGGCACACTTTTAAGCAAACTTTAAACACCAAAAAATACAAATACTACAAAATATGAATGAAAAAAATACTGATAAAAAAAATCAGACTGTACTTTAGTTACTCATATGACGCCTCCGTTCCTGTAGTTAGTATTATGCAAATTAAGTTGTGTCAGGTTTTCATGAGTCATGATATAAAAGCCTATGGCAGTGTCTTAAAGCTGCAGTGTGTACAGTTTCGGTCACTTCTAAAAAATATTACAAAACAATTACATACTGACATTTTTATGAATTTATAAACACCGAAATATATTGTTTTCCTCCCATTAGCCTTTAATAAACTCATTAAAGTATATTTAGATGAGGTGCGTGTCCTCTCTATGGAGGCCGCCATGTTTTTACATTAGCCTAGAGTGGACATACTAAACATCTTTTGAGTTGTAATGACAACTGAAGTCAACCATAAGTTCTTCTACATACTCAGTGGGGGTGGATTCAACATGCAACCTCACCTCCGGATGTCACCATATCTTACACACTGCACCTTTAAGCTAGCTAACTTTAACTCAACAACATAACTTCGGAATGGAAGCCACCTAGCATGTGCACCACCATGACTACCCCTCCCCCTAGACCTGCTACTTGCCTGCTGCATTGTTGTGATTACTCTCTACTTTTCAGCGTTAGGGTTATATCAAATAAGTACAACTGCACTTCACTTCGCTGCCACAGGTGTCACCAGAAACAACCATTTTCAGTAAAGTTCCTTGATGCCCAGTGGTCGTCTTCTGCAGTATTTCTATTTGCTTTTCGTTTCTCTTGAAATTCCTTCTTCTCCACGTATCTTCCATTTTTCTGCTCCGCTATCTTTATTAGTGGAAATTCAAAAGCGCCTGAGGGCCGAAGCTTAAACCAGGCACTACAGCTGCATGGGCAGGGACTGTCAGCCGGAGTAATGAGCTTTACCTTTAGCTGAACCATAAAGGCTGGTGCCTGCCCATGGGCATTCCTGCTCTGAAGTGAGGAGAACACACAAACACTTGTACAGTCAACAGCTCGTCGGTTGTAATGTCACCCCCCCTCACACACACACACACACACACACACACTATAGTGTCCAGTCCGAGACAAAGGCTCTAGTTGTTTGTTGTTGTTGTTGGGGTTTGATGATGGCTAGGTGACCTCTGTCAGGAGTTATACTTCACTGAGTCG
>JAFBJT010105746.1:51956-67413 GCA_016785325.1 Chascanopsetta lugubris
GTTCCACCTTTAACACAGATTAACTCCAGATGACTCGAGCTAATCTGAAGCTCGTGGTTTTGTTCTTCAGGTGATTCTTGTCAGAGTAGAAACATTCAAACATTTTATTAACTGATGAGAGAGTGAAACATGTTTCTGTTCATATTCATTTGTGCACTTTTCATCAAAGCAGCATTTTCCAATCAGACTGATTGAACTGCTTCCTGTGAGCCTGTGATTGGCAGTCGTCAGGTGAAGCTCGTGTTAATGGAGGTCGTGAACCTGCGTCTGCACGCTTCACTTCCTGTCCACTTTTTGAGTCTGCGAATGAATCGACTCAGCCACAGTGAGTTCTTCTGTGGACATTAGGCGTTGGGGGCGGGGTCAGTGTGTCGCCACGCCGCCCAATGGGGTGGCGGCTTTTCTGGACGACAATCCAAAAAGTCATTAACCTCCAGAAAGGCCGTCGTTTGAAAGCGCAGCCGTTTTCATTTCCTCTGTAATTAGGTCTTTGACACCTGAGAGGAGGAAGTGACACGGGCTGAGAGGAGCTGACCAGTCTCAGATTATGGGATGTGCATGGAGGCGGAGCTCAGACATTCAGGCTCTGACCATGTTTTACTGCCTGAGGATGAGGATGAAGGGATGAACTTTGTGCTGAATGATCTGAAACGTGTTGTAAATATTCCCCAAAGGCCAAAGATGTAAATGTTCCATGTTTGTCTCGCTGCCGTGACTCAAACCTCAGAGAGTTTTACAGCCAGAGACGCTGAGCTCATATTTAACCTCGTCCAATCAGATCCCTTCACTGTTTAAACAGCGTGAGCGTCTCTGGGTCGATCGGTCTCAGACAGATGTCGATGGATGACATCATCCATGTGAAGCAGCAGCATAACTGACAGAATAACTGTCAACCATCACTGACCGACACAAACAGTTTCATTAAAAAACTAATTAGTTGTTAATTGGATTAATTTGAGAGTCAATTCAGACTTTCACAATAAAGTACAAGTAGAGCAACGCTCATGGGCGTGTAACCAAGATATAAAAAGGAATGAGCAAAAACGTAACAAAAGTATATAAAGAGTATTTAAAGCGCCACATTAAAAAATAGATCAATAGGAACATTTGATTAAATGTCCTAAACTGTTTAAAGTTTCAAAGTAAGTTGTGTTCACTGTACGTTTGGTGTGGATGGTTCTGTCTGTACTTTCAAAGAAGAATGTTTGAGGTAGAGATGATACAGATGTGTTTACTTTGTTCATAGAAATAATAGAACACAGAAAAACAGTATCAATTCATTGACGCAGTATTTTGTAAATGTCTTCCCCGGCGGCCTGATGCTCCAGCTCCACTCACGCCCTCGTCCTACATCCCATAATTGTTCCTTTAATCCCTCCCGGCTTTTTTCTGAAGCTGTGAAATGTGAAAACATGAGGTGGGTGTTTCCTTTAATCCTTCACAGACTTTAGATAATAGTGTTGAGGACCTGCTGCAACTTCTGTGATCCTGTCGCCACGGTAACAGACTGTAACTCTGTGCCTGGTTAATGAGCACACACACACACACACACACACACACACACACACACACACACCTGCCCTGACCCCTAAAGTGATCAGCATAAAGACACACACATTAATACTAATACAATAACTACAAGCGCACACACACACACACACACACACACACATACACACACACACACACACACACACACACATGGAAGTTTTTCAACTAATGACAAGTGGCCCGTGTGTGTACCCAGGGTATATTACAGCCACCAGCCTATTAATCAGTGTAAATACAAAAGCGCACACACCCACACACACACACACACACACACACACACAGTGGAGTGTGACCAAAGAGCAGCCTGCTGTGGGAGGCCCAGGAGTATATTATTACACTAGCAGCCAAATTAATCAATATATAAACACCGTGGCCTGCTGCTGCTGCTGCTGCTGCTGCTGCTGCTGCTGCTGCTGTGGGAGGCAGCAGCAGCAGGGGTTGAACCAAGGCTGTGGCGCTGCGGGGGTGTGTGTGTCTGCAGCAGGGCAGAAATGTGATGCGCTGACTCTGTATTGGCTGCGCAGTCGAGTGGTTTACAGTCAAATCATAACCCTGATTTACATTTGATGCTTTTACACATGAGATACTTTACAAACTCGGCTCGGCCTCGTTTACGATCCGGCTCCTTCAGCTTCACGCGCTTGTTGCAGTGGATTCAATGTGCTGCTTTTATGATTTATCTCCACATGCTAACTCATCACGTTAATGCTCTTTTTTTTTACTCTTTGGGTAAAGATTAAAAAAATAAGTGAGGATAAAATCCCGGATGAAGTCGGGCGCTGAAGGAAGTTTAAGGCTCCTGGCCGTGACCTTGGAGTGAGACTCCATCAGCAGACAGTATAAATGAAATGGATGCTGTTAAAGGAGAAGCACCACATCACACTCACATCAAAGACATGTTGAATAGAGCTGAATACACAGTGAGCAGCCTCATATACAATATTTGTCCTTTGATGTGTGTATAATCAGGTTCAAATGAAGAATTGTTTCGGTTTCTGACGTAGAATGAGCTTTTATATCTAAGCTAAGGATGGTCCAATCAAACGGTGGCTTTAGAGAGGGCCACGCCCACTTTTCTGCAGCCTTTTAAATCTCGTGAACATGAGGCAACAAACTAAAGTAGAGGGAATCAAACATGTGGCCTGTGGACCGGAACCCGCCCCCCAGACGGTCCAATCCAGTCCCAGGGATGATTTTGCAAAGTGTAAACATCCCAGTTGGTTGATTGACCTGCACTAAGTTTGCCGGGGCACTAGGGGGAGTACTGAGCCTTCAACAGGAAGCAGCTTCTGGACCTGAAGGAGGAACAAGACAGTGGAGCTGATTCTACGATGAGTGATGGAAAGTCAGAGGCAGTGAATATAATCCGGAGTCTGTCCTCTGTAATCCCAGGTGTGTGTCCGGTGCTCCTCTGTTGTCCCTTCAGTGTTTCCTTCCCTCCTTCCCTCCCTCCCTCCCTCCCTCCTCTCTCTGCCTCCTCCTCCACTTGTTCGTCGGCATTAAGAAACATGGCGTGCGGCGCAGGATTTGATGTTTATCTCTCAAGTGAGTTTCGGGTTCAAAGCCATATATCTGAGATAAGATGAGGCAAAGTGCCTGCTATTATATTGGAATGCAGCCTCCGTCTGTGGGAGTCACTAATGATACGAGCACTCTTTGATTTTCTGTCTGCATTCCCTCCAAAGGTCAGGGAACCAGGTCCGGCCGGGTTTTTCTATTTCTCCCCCTCGAGGAGACGACACTGTAAATGTGAGCAGAGGAAAACTCCCAGAATTCAATCTGTTCCTCTCTTCATTTCTGTTAACCAGCGAGAAAGAGGGGGGGGGGGGGGGGGGGGGGGGGGGTGTTTGAGTTTGAACAGGTGGAGTGGAGCAGCTCACTAACAGGGACTGAAGGCTCTCTCTCATCCACACATGGAGTGAGAGAGTGACTGAGTGGGTGAGAGAGTGACTGAGAGAGTGAGAGAGTGACTGAGAGAGTGAGAGAGTGACTGAGAGAGTGAGTGAGAGAGTGACTGAGTGAGAGAGTGAGTGAGAGAATGACTGAGTGAGAGAGTGAGTGAGTGAGTGACTGAGAGAGTGAGTGAGAGAGTGACTGAGTGAGAGAGTGAGAGAGTGAGTGAGAGAGTGAGTGAGTGAGTGACTGAGAGAGTGAGTGAGAGAGTGACTGAGTGAGAGAGTGAGAGAGTGAGTGAGAGAGAGAGTGAGTGAGTGAGTGAGAGAGTGAGTGAGTGAGTGAGAGAGTGAGTGCAGAATGTCTGTTGATTTTCCGAGCAGCAGTTTTTCAGCCGCTCGTCGACTCGAACGGATCAAACTGATGAAAAGCTCAGCAGAGGAAACGTTCGACTTCAGAATGAGATCAAATATCGGCATCATTGATCAAAGGTCATTTTTTAGTTTATTGCGCTTTGACTGTATTTTACCGAGTCATCGAACGACCAGTCTGTGTTTGTGCAAATCTGAATGTTTTATGACTGTGGTTCCTCCTTAACGTTTAGCAGCAGATCTATTTGATTTCATTTTTTGTCAACTCATCATCTACTAAATTTCACTGGACTGAGTTTGTTGATTCATATTTAATATGATTAGGATTAGAGTGGTTACATTGTTTGTAGTTTTTGCACATGTGTGAGAGCAGCTTGTTATTTCATTTCCCAGAAAAGAGTTGGTGAATAAAGCCAAAATAAGGATATAAGAAAGTGGAGGGGCGTGGCCTGTGTGCGCGTTTAATTTAGCGTGATAGAAACAATAAAGGTCATCGGAGGAAAGAGGAAGAAGAAGTGCAGGAACTGGAATGTGGGACAGAGCCGAGTTTGTGTCGGACAAGTGGGATTTCAAAAGTCTGAATGGGCGTGAAGATGGATGGATGGGAAGTGAGGTGTATCTGCCGAGGGGGGGGGGCGGGGGCGGGGGGGGGGGGGGGGCAGCAGTAGTACTGCAGTAGTAGTAGTAGTAATAGTAGTACAGTAGCAGTAGTACTGCAGTAGTAGTAGTAGTAATAGTAGTACAGTAGCAGTAGTACTGCAGTAGTAGTAGTAGTAATAGTAGTACAGTAGCAGTAGTACTGCAGTAGTAGTAGTAGTAATAGTAGTACAGTAGCAGTAGTACTGCAGTAGTAGTAGTAGTAATAGTAGTACAGTAGCAGTAGTACTGCAGTAGTAGTAGTAGTAATAGTAGTACAGTAGCAGTAGTACTGCAGTAGTAGTAGTAGTAATAGTAGTACAGTAGCAGTAGTACTGCAGTAGTAGTAGTAGTAATAGTAGTACAGTAGCAGTAGTACTGCAGTAGTAGTAGTAGTAATAGTAGTACAGTAGCAGTAGTACTGCAGTAGTAGTAGTAGTAATAGTAGTACAGTAGCAGTAGTACTGCAGTAGTAGTAGTAGTAATAGTAGTACAGTAGCAGTAGTACTGCAGTAGTAGTAGTAGTAATAGTAGTACAGTAGCAGTAGTACTGCAGTAGTAGTAGTAGTAATAGTAGTACAGTAGCAGTAGTACTGCAGTAGTAGTAGTAGTAATAGTAGTACAGTAGCAGTAGTACTGCAGTAGTAGTAGTAGTAATAGTAGTACAGTAGCAGTAGTACTGCAGTAGTAGTAGTAGTAATAGTAGTACAGTAGCAGTAGTACTGCAGTAGTAGTAGTAGTAATAGTAGTACAGTAGTAGTAGTACTGCAGTAGTAGTAGTAGAACTGCTCTGCTTCACTGATTGGCTTCATTCAGGATAAAAACAAAGATGGCAGTTTTTGTACAAATGAAGAATCTGAGCTGAGCTGATAACTTGACTCCTCCTCCTAAAACTTCAGCATAACTGACGTCACTGTTCAACATCAAAGACAAGCAGTCACATGACGTTCAACTACAAAGACACATGTCTGAACTGAGGCTCCACGTCAGCAGATCTAGTTTGTACAGATCTTCTGTAGACACACACACGTATATATATACACGTATATATATACATGTATATATATACATGTATATATATATATACACAGTGTATACTACACATTACAAAGCTTCTTCAACACACTGCGTTTACATCCAGTCAAATTACATAACACCAGTGAGTGTGTGTGTGTGTGTGTGTGTGTGTGTGTGTGTGTGTGTTAAAGTTCTCTCTCATCACCACAGCCTTCGTGGACGTGGATGTGACTTACGTGTACTGCTGTGGGAAGGTGAGCGCGGCGGCTCCAGGCCACGAAGACACGCCGAGCAGGAGGCTGAGGAGGACAGACAGGAGGACAGACCGGGGGACAGACCGGGGGACAGACCGGGGGACAGACCGGGGGACAGACAGAACACAGACCATCCTGCACGAGCTGCTGCTTTTCGCCATTTTCCATGAAAAGACGATCCACGGAGTCTGTGGGCGAGCAGCTGCGTGGGTGGTGGTGCTGCTCCTCTTCCTGTTGTTGTTGAGGATGATGGAGATGAAGATGATGAAGATGATGATGAAGGTCCAGGTTCAGTTTCCTCTCCGGTTCATGTAGCTCATCTCTAACCCTATGCAGGAGGAAGAGGAGGAAGAGGAGGATGAAGAGCTGGAGGCATCACGGAGGGAGGGAGATGTTCGAGACTGCAGCTGCCAAGACACTGCGGAGTCTGCTCACACACACACACACACACACACACACACACACACACACACAATCACTGAGCATGCGCATTCACGTCAGGGCTCCCTCTCTCTCTCTTTCGCTCTCTCTCAAGGCGCGTTCACGTTACCAGGCAACAGAGCAGCAGCATCAGGACCATCGCCCCCCGGGAGGGAGGATGATTAGCTCCGCCCCCTGCAGCTCCACAGAACACCTCGGTGTTAATTAGATCCAGGGGAAGATGAAGACCTTTACCTCAAACACTTAATACTTCATCCCACAACATGTTCAGAGGATGTTCTTCTTCTTCTTCATGACGATGTTTCACTTTGATCTGACTCTGCTCCTCCCAAAGCAGAACATATCACATCAAATGTTTTCATCTAGATTCAAAAGCCTCGTGGAGGTCGTATCTTCAAAGTGTTGGGAGGACGTCAGGACGTTATCACTCACAGGCAAAGAGATCAGAGAGGATGATGAACAAATAGATTTATTTGATTCTAGTCTATTAAATACAACTCTATTTGTTGAAAGCATTTTAAAATCAGGCCAAGTTTTAAAAAGTTAAGTGAGTTCAGTAGAATCAGCTGTTTCTTCAACAGATCGATCAACAGAGTGTATTGTTCTAAAACACTGGATTAACAAACTGTTTCTAAATCCTGAGAATATAAAAGAATCATTGGATTACTACAATAAGAGCTGCTCACTTTGGATTCACGAAATGATTCTTTGGTAACCTCTCTACACATGTTCACGTCCTCGGTGAGGAGCAGGAGGCTCCACCCCCTCTAAGCCGCGTCACACGAGGCTCCACCCCCTCTAAGCCGCGTCACACGAGGCTCCACCCCCTCTAAGCCGCGTCACACGAGGCTCCACCCCCTCTAAGCCTCGTCAGGAAAGGCAGCGACGGCGGCCAGTGCCGGGATCAGCTTCTCATAAACACCGATTCCTCTGAGGAAGACTCGCTCGTTCAGATACTCGTTGTGGTCGTGGAGAAGAATCGGAGTCTGGTTCATGGGAGAGAAGCCGATGGCAGGGATTCCAACCTGAGGTCACACAGCAGCGCGGGGATTAGTCAAACACAGAGAAGGCACTGTGAGGTCACAGTCAGGGGTCCGGGTCAGGGTTAGGGTGGGGGTCAGGGGTCAGGGTGGGGGTCAGAGGTCCGGGTGGGGGTCAGCAGAGGGAGCAGGTTGATTCTCCTCCTGTTGGGAGGTGATGGACATGTTGGACTCACCGCTCGGATGAAGCGACTGTCGGTGGCAGCAGGGAAGATCTCTTTCTCCAGCCTCATATCCCTGCACAGGAAGTGAGAGCATGAGACAGAATGTGTGTGTGTGTGTGTGTGTGTGCGCGCGCACAGTGAACTCACAGTGACTGACAGGTGGTGCTGAAGGCGTTCCACCATGGATCAGTCTCCTCTGTGCTGGTGATGTTCTGGTTCATGTGTTTCTGTGAACGACAGCAGCTCCTTCATCACGCGTCTTCATCACAACACGTCACATCAAACCGTGAGTTGGCACCGACCTGCGCGAAGCTGTAGGTCACATCCTGTCCCGCCTCCTGACACCAGCGTTCGATCTGTCCTTCAAACTCCTGACAGGACACGGATCCATCAGGTCCGAGTGGAAACCACACGTCTGTCTTTAGCATGTTCTGAACAACACGAGGTGGATCTGCTGACAGCAGCACTTACACACCTGCAGATTGACGGTGGGGGGGATTCTCAAGTCAAAGCTGACGTCCATTTCAGCCGGGATGACGTTGTAGGCCACGCCTCCGTTGACCATGGTCATATTCACAGTGGTGACATCACCGAGTGTGAAACATTGGCTGGTGTTCAGCCTGAGTGACACGTGAGGAGGTGAAGAATCCAGGATTACAGAGTTGACCCTGCTGTGGATCTGTCACTCAAACAGGTTGAGCTGTCAATCACACACTGTGACTGACCAACAACAGCCTCGTCAGTAACCCCCCCCCCCCCCCCCCCCCCCCNNNNACAACAGCCCCGTCAGTACCCCCCCCCCCCCCCTCAGATCCACAGTCCATGTGAACATTAGAACTGTGAACATCAAGGGACGATGTGGTCGGCAACATTAAAGAGAGTGTGTTCTATTCACCTGTGTTTCTCCTTCTCTCTGAAGTCCAGGAAGGAGTTGATGACCTGACGCTGAAAGACAAAAAGCAGCATCACTGACTCTTCTCCTTCTCAAACCCCGTGACCCTGATCCAAGCAGCACTGCAGCTTCATCTGAGCAGCAGCGCCCCCTGCTGCCACATGCAGGAACTCAATCAGCTGACAAATGTTTGGTCCCACTCACTGTGCTGAAAGAAGTTGAAGTCTAAAAATCTAAATGCTGTCAAAGTTGATCTGTCATACATCTGAATAACATCACAGGCCACTCCACCATCTACATATGAAGCCTGACATACATGGATCATGTATGTGACACTCACCAGCTTCTCAGCAGCCGTGTTCTCCACAAACCTGGAGCCGTGACCTGGACTACCAGGGCAGTGAACCGTGATCCCTGCAGAGGAAGACAAACCTCATCTTCATCCCACTGAAGCCCAGATGAAACCATCACGCGCTTTGTATTTGTGACTCACACCAGGGGTTCCTCTCGCCATAGAACACAGTGAAGGCCTCACCAGGATTCGCCAGACCTACACAACACATGTCAACACACGAATAAACATCCAAATCAAATCCAGGATTGACAGAACCAGACTAAGAATCGGAGTGAATCATGCTGAGAGAAGCCAGAACATGAGGTCAAATACAGTTCATGTAGAATAACCTGCAGGCTGTTGACCAGCTGCTCGTGGCTGGACTAGTTACCATGGTTACCGGCAGGTAGTGTAGCATACAGTACAAATGATGTTACCATGTTTACTGGCAGTTCATGTAGCATAAAGTCAAAGTACTCTGATTATGTTGCCGGTTGTGAGCGTCTCATATAGTACATGAACAGTTGCCATGGTAACCTGTGTTCACGCGTCAGAAAGTCAATGTTTATGTTATTTGTCTCCTGCAGTTAATAAACACCAGGTTCAGTCTCACTGACCTTCACATGTTCCGTCTTTATTCATTTACTTTGAAATGATTGATTTACCTTCGTCCAGAGCAAATCCGACGTTCAGTCTTTTGAACTCTGGATGCTTCACGAATGTTTCCATTCCTTTTTGACCTCCCACTTCTTCATCTAGTAAAACAAGAGAAATGTATTTGTGAAATTTGTATTTGTTTATATTCAAGTTGTCAAGTTTTCAGCTACAGTCATGGCTCCGCCTCCTTCCATTCCGAGGTATAAATACTCTGATGTTCAGCCTCTGTCTCAAACATGGTGAGCCTTCTTCACATTCTTCTACACTCTGACATAACTTATGAGAACTTATGAGAACATCCAAAACTGTGTTAGGTCAGATACAGGTAAACGTCTTCAGAGGCGTCTCCAAACAAACCAGAGGGTCAAAGGTCAAATGTCTCACCGGGGACAAACATGAGGTGGACAGTCCTCATGAGTCTTCGTCCCTCCGCCTTCAGTCTCCGGACGGCCTGGATGTATCTGCAGAGATCAGAGGAGACACGGAGCAGATGAGACACGGTGAGAGAGGACACGTGGAGTGGGACGAGTTGATGATCAAACAGCTGATTGTCACATTATTTAGTCAAGTTCACTCAATCACAAACTCCTGTTAACTCAAACAAGTCATCGAGTCAGTGAATACCCACTGGATAGTTACACATTTCATGTCCTGAGATCCTCGGGCATAAATGTTGCCCTCTGCATCTTTGAAAGCACTGAAAGCATCGTACTTCCAATGTTCCTGGAGAAGAGATCCATATCAAATGTCTGTATCAGGTCAGTACTGGATTTGAACAGTGTGGTGGAGGCGCACGTCACACCTGGAAGACTGGGACAACATCTGTATGGGAATTCAGCAAGATGGACTTCAGGCCGGGGTTAGAGCCTTCCCACGTTATGATGCACACCACTCTGCCCGGACACACCTGCAGGTCACAGACGGAGGTCTTCAGAGGACGGATCGGCATCTGATCGAGAACCGAACCAACATCGGCGACTCACCTCGATCTGCTTCATGGGAAGCTCCAGCTCCTCCGCCATCCTCTCGAGGAACTGGACGGCAGCACCTGGGAATGACAACGAGAGAGTCACCAGACTCAGGATGGTTCTACGTGAAGCCGATCGAGTGTCCTCTAGTGGCGAGGCTGTAGAATGCAGTCGACCGTAGAGAGATGATGTGTGTGGGCTCGGGGACACGCACGGTGAATACTTGATGGTCTCCATGGAGACAGAGCTCACTCCTCATTGGTGGCAGAGGAACAATACACCTTCACAGAGATGCAGGGTCCTGCTGACCGTCTGACTGATGTCAACAGAACCTTCAGCGAGGCTCACGAAAGGACGATCCAGAACAGAGAGCAGGTTCAGTTTCGGTGGGCGGGGCCAGTCAGAGTTCTGAACCTCCTCCACAGTTCTCTGGACACCAGCTCTTTTAGCCTCCAGCCGCTGACAAAGGTCCAAAGGTCACATGGTGTAAATGAGTGGCTCAGCGGCTTCACTTCCTCTGACCTGACTGACACATGTCACGTTTGAACTGACTGACACCGAATGAGCAGCCATGTTAACATGACTCAGCAGTTTCACTCATACAAACCCAGCGCAGTGATTCTCTGTCAATAACATCAGAATAAATACGATCTCAAAACTCACTTGACCCACTTGATCGTGCTCACTGGCCCTTTAACAGTCAGAGGAGTCTCACCATAGTCTGGCTGCGGGTGGACCGTCCTGAGGCGGAGGTAGTCTCTGAACAGACCCACAGAGGGGTCCTCTGTCCCGGACATGCTCCCGGCGAACCTCGCTCCTCCAGCCGGACCCGGAGCATCTTTGTCGGGCAGCATGGCGCCGTTTGTCCGCTCCTGTGAGGACCGTCACAGACCGTACAGTCCAACACGCGGAGGTTTACGACACATATCTCTGCTTTCAGATAAATGGCCGCTGAGCTGTAGACATCGCCTGTTCTTACCTGTGTCAGGATCCAGCCGAACCGTCACCTCAGGACCGGAAGTGCTTTCGTCCAGTTAGTTCTGAAACCGGCCCCGGTGACAGTAACAGTTATCAGACCGGAAGCTAACGAGCTAACACAGCTACAGAGACTGAGTCGCTCTCTCCCGCTGCCGTAAACCGTAAACCGTAAACCTGCCGCTGAACGACAGGTAACTGAACCGTCCCGTGACCTGCTCCGAATCTGCCCTTCAAAATAAAGGCCTCCAGGCCTTAGACACTTTGATTTCCGTTTGCGTTGCCACAGAAGTCACGTGACCCACAGCCTGACCGCCAGTGTATTAAAGGTACAGTGTGTAAGATGTTCCACTTGTTCCATGTCGCAGCTTCACTTCCAAACTTCCTCAGACTTTGAGGGTAACATGATCTGTTTATCTTTCATCTTATTTCAGACACACAGGTGATGTTTTTTTTTTATTTGGAAAAGTTTTATTTTGATTTTCATTGACAGTTTAAATTTTCTGTGAGCGAATCTCTTGAACCTTTAGCAGGAAGTAAGAAATTAGAGAAGGAGGAAATGGACACAAAGGATCAGGGGGAGGATGAAGTGCTTTCAGTGACGTCAATAGAAGAGTCTGGTCATGAAGGAGAAGAACCCGGGGTTCTTCTTGGTCAGGCGATTGGTCAAAGCGGAGATGAGGAACTTCTCCAGCTCTGGTTCCTCAGAGTACAAACTGATCATCACCATTTCAGGACTGGACCACTCTTTCAGCAGCTCCTTGAAAACGTCCTTGTCCAGGTCTTTGAGCGTCTCCGGGTCGACCATGAGCTCAATGTCTTTGATTTCCGCCCAGATCTTCTCTCTCAGTGTCACCACCTTCTCCGTGGTGTTGGAGATGGCGGTGGACACACAGGCCTCCTCGTAGACCCGTGTGACCAGTTTGTCCACAAACAGAATTAAATACATTTTGTACATCTCCTCCTTCAGCT
Source organism: Chascanopsetta lugubris (assembly GCA_016785325.1). Taxonomy (NCBI): domain Eukaryota; kingdom Metazoa; phylum Chordata; class Actinopteri; order Pleuronectiformes; family Bothidae; genus Chascanopsetta; species Chascanopsetta lugubris. The sequence continues at coordinate 64,122 of JAFBJT010105746.1, forward strand.
TCATTTCTTCTCCATCTATACGTTTCACCTCCGACGAGGTGGACCTCTCCGACAGGGTCTCCGACACGAGCTCCAGCATCTTCTCGGCCGCCTGCTCCGGGGCCATGGCCAGCGGTTGCTCCGTGGTCTTGTCGTCCACGTTACTGAGTTGAGAAGATGTGATGAGGGCCTCGGTCACCGTGTTAGTGTGAGAGTCCGCCTGTTTGTTGAGCCACCATCTCATGAGGGACAGGAAGTTCTGGACCCGGTACTGGATCTCCGCCAGCATGGGCTTCTGAGTGTGCTGCGGAGGCGCTGCCTTCGCAGCATCCTGGGGAACGACCGTGTTCATGTCAGTGATGGCATTCTCATAGAGGTTGTTGGTGAGTTCCTGTGTGAACACAAGAACCTTCTCAGATGGCATCATCTTCAGTGTCTCCAGCGCCGCGCTGTCGCTTCCGGCCGCCGGCTCCTCCTCGGACAGAAGAACCGTTTCAACGCAGGCCATCAAGGACTTGATGGCCTCCCTGCTCGAGTGTTTGGTTTTTAGCTTCATCTTGATCCACATCAGGATCTGGACCAGCGACGCCGTGGCGAAGGTCTTGGTGAAGAGCCTGGCGATCTTCTCCTTCCCTGAGAAGATTCCATCCTGGCTGGACTGTGAAGGCAAGGCCTTCTCTCTGGCGCTCTCCTGACAGATGGACTGAGCGATCTCCTCGGCAGCAACTTTGATAGCTGCGGAAAACTCAGTGTGCAAGAGGTTGTACTCGTTGTCGGGAACCTCCCCCAGGATGGGGTCGGTGATGTCGTTCACCTCCTTGCTGATGATGCTCTGGACGACCTCACAGCTGGTCATTGAGGTTCCTGAGGAGGTCGCAGACTCGGATCTGCACCGTGAGGAGAGGTAGGAGCTGGAGTTGCTCTCAGAGGAGGAGTAGCTGACAGGGGTGGCGTCTCCCTCTGAGGACTGTTCCGGAGTGTTGAGCAGAGAGAGTCGACTTCGTGTGCTCGCCCGAAACTTGAAGATGCCTTTGATCTTCTCGGCTGAAGCTTTGAACACCTTGCAGATGTACTTGATCATCCTCTGGATGATCCCAGGGTTGCTGATGTGGGCCGGTGTGGGCTCCTCAGTGTTTGCACTGTTGGTGATGGCAAACAGGTTGGACTGGACCGTCATGGTCACCTCCTCCGCCACCAAGTCAGTGAGTCGATCGAAGCCCTTCGACTCCGTGGGGCTGCCGAGCGACAGGCTCTGAACCAGGGTGTCTGCCAGGTTGGAGCGAACACTCTCCTGAGACACGGGGGAGTTGGTGCATCGCAGAGCTTTGAGCATGGCGGACGACACGGTCGCCATGATGTCCAGCAGAAGTTGAGCAAGCAGGAGCTTGGTGGCGTTGTCCGGTTTCCCGTCCTTCAGCAGCTCCCACTGCTCCTGCGTGGTTTTCTCAAAGAAGGCCTCAACAAAGGGCCGGACGTTGTCTGCCGTTATGTCTGATCGGTAATCCATTTTCTTTTCACTGTTCCAGGTCCTGGGCCGTCTTTGTTTCACCTCTGCCCTCGGAGGTTCCTGCTTAAGAAGCCTAGTTTAAGATTTTTGTGACTATAATGTCGAATCTTTATTTGAATCATAGGTTCATCTGGCTCTGATGGGAATCGTCTCATGGCATTTAACTTTCCTTTATCACCCGACTCAATCCCTTTGATTCAAGACCTTCATTAGAGCTGAAGTTTGAGACTTTACATTTTAAATGTTCACACTTTCACAAATGTTCATCTTCATTAGTGTGTTTCAGATTTGCGCTCATTGGAGAAATGCAATCGAGATCTGTCCATGACAAATGAAAAATAAGACACCTTTGATCTTCTCAGCAGCTGACTTAAAACACCTTGCAGATGTATCTGATCCTCCTCTGGATGATCTCAGCTGAACAAGCCTCCTCCAGTCAACACAGAGCTTTGAGCATCTCGGACGACACGGTCGCCATGATGTCCAGCAGAAGTTGAGCCATCAGGAGCTTGGTGGCGTTGTCAGGTTTTCCTTCCTTCAGGAGCTTCCACTGCTTCTCAGAAGTTTTCTCAAAGAAGAGCTCAACAAAGGTCCGGACGTGGTCTGCTCGCCGATCCATCTCGTCTTCAGTCGTCCTGCGGCGTCTTTGTTTCACCTCTTGTTTCGGAGAACTTCCTGCTTTCAGATCTTTGAAGCTGACTGGTGATAAGTATTTTGTGCTCAAATATTAAACCACATATGCTCAGGCATGTTTGGACAAGAGCTTTTCACCAGTGCCCTAAATTCTGACGCCTATGATGTAAAGATGAGAAACACCTTTCACCTTTCACCTGGACCTATGATACAATGTGTGGTGAAGCTGAAACCAGGGAGAACATTTGAAATGGTCGCAATTAGAAAGTGCTACTATGAATAAGCTGAATGTTTTGGTTTTATTACGAAAAGTCTGATGGAAAATGTTGGAGGACATTCTTCCTGAAAGGCTTCAGATTGTAAAGGAGCAGCTTGATAATAATTCACAAAACGCAAACTGAATTTGAGATTGAGCACGTTTGTCACTTTGTTTTGCCCAAACGTAGATGATCACGTCTCCACACTGAATTTGATCTGTAGTTGTGAACAACCTGTTTCCTGGAGGGTGGAACAGTTGACCGTTTAATGTTTGAGCAGAACACAGATACTTTGCATATTTACAGTCACTACATGTCACCTACAGAAACGGTAACTGAAGCGAGGACATCCCATGTTCACATGCAGAGACATGAAACACGTGAACCTAAATTCAGCATCGTACAAATGTTTCAAACAAGCCGACGAGATGAAAAAGTGTTTCCTGGTGTAACTACACATTTTCACATGCTGGTCACATGACATGAAGCCACTCCCCTCACCAATGGGAGGAGGATTTATTACACGATGATGAATATTGAATTAGTCATGTTCAGACACATTAAAGCTCAGAGTGTTTCCCCCTCCTGCTGTTCCACTCTTCATCCTCATTTGAGTTTGCTGAGGAAGTCGACGAGTCCCTGGTGAAACTCCCGGGGTTTGTCCATGTAACACGCGTGTCGAGCTCCTTCCAACTTCAGAACAAAGTGGTTTGGAAGTTGTATGAGGTTCTTGTGGGATTGGGCCCCCAGGTTCGTGTCCAGGGCCCCGAACACGATCAGGGTGGGAGTCTGGAGGAAGAGTTTTCACATGTACATACAGCTCAGGACGAAGGGTGGAACGATACCCTCACCCTAACCTCAGCGCACGTACGATACAGCTCAGGACGAAGGGTGGAACGATACCCTCACCCTAACC
>JAFBJT010105747.1:14742-26177 GCA_016785325.1 Chascanopsetta lugubris
CACCATGGGCTCACCTGCACGCTCAGGAGGGCGAGGGTGAGGTGATGGACACAACACGCAACTTCACCACTAGATATCACCACGTCGTACACGCTGCACCTTTTTAAAGGGATGCTACTTCAGCCATCCACCCGCTGCGGTGATAATCCCAAAAGTAGTTTTTGTGAAATCCTGTTATAAAGAAGACGTATAGAGGAAGACAAAAACAAAGCCTCCTCGGTGAAGGGGAAGAAAAACAGCTGGGGAGAAAAAAGGCTGTAATAAAGTTGGGGATGCGTCGCCTGCTGTTGGAGGATTGATGGAGTGGGCGGAGGTGCAAGACAATCAAGGATTTGTAGGACGGGGAACTTTGGCACAGCAGGTTATTAAAGGTGATAAAAGCAGACCTGTCTGAGTGTGGAGCGTAATGGAAGAGGGGGAAGTGGACAAGAATAGATTGAGCCACGGAGGCACACGGGTGTGGGGGGTGGGGGGTAGGTAGGGGGTGAGGGAGCGGGGGTACAGGTGGCAGGACTGGTGATATGGTGAGTAATTGGTTGGCAGGTGGCTCGGCTCGCTGCGTCGTGTGTGCACTCGCGAAAAGGCAGAGCGAGCTGATCCGTCAGATTTGTGCATTCCTGTGGAAAGGCTGCCCGAGGCAGGAGCCGGGTATCAAGGGCGGGAGGAGTCAGGCCTGTCTGGGTTCCGATCGGGGGGGGAACAAAGGTAAACAAGGGGGGACGGAGGGGAGGGGAAGAAGAAAGTGAGCGGGAGGCGAGTGGAGAAGAAGGTGCGAGGCAGGGACACGAGCCTTGCGGAGGGAAGCGAGAAAGGGAAAGACTGAGTCGCGGGAGGATCACGAGGCGTTTGCGCGGGAGGAAAAAGCTAAATAACAAAAACGAATTTGCGGCGCGGGTCAGAGGCATCGTCAGATGTTTCCGAGTCGATCGCACAATTTCCAGTCGGCCCCGGGTCCGCTGAGGGCGAGGCATCTCCTTCCAATCAGGTGGCTCAGACCGCCACGGTGCATGATGCACAGGAAACGCAAGTCCAGCTCGCTCCCGTCTGAATTATACTTTTACATCAGGTGTCGCACATGTTGCCCGGAGGCCAAATACGGCCAACGAGATCCTTTCATGTGGCCCGCAAGAGCGTAAAGGCATATGATCGTCTAAAAATAAAAGTCCAAAGCAGACAGTACATTGCCCAAGAACTCTAGTTAATTGCACATGCCACTTTTTACGTGCAGCAATATATTCAATGTGTTTACATTTTCACATGTTTGTAGATATTACAATATTTGTAACTTTGATGAATGATAATCAGTTATTTTACAAAATGTTAGGTAGTAATCACATTCAGTCCCACAATTAAAGGTGCAGTGTGTAAGATTGTGGTCGTTTTTGTCACATCTAAAAATGTTATGAAACAATGACATACTACATACATTTTCATGAATTTATAATCACGGAAATGTTTTCTTTTGACCAGTAACCTAAAATTAGCTCATTAATGTATATTCACACGAGGAGGGGGCTCCTCTCTATGGTGGCTGCCATTTTTTTTTACAGTAGTAAAAACAAATGTAGTAAACATCTTTTGAATTTTGATGACAACTGAAGTCGATCACAGGTTCTCCTGCGTGTTCAGAAGGGCGAGGGTGAGGTGATGGATACAACATGCAGCTTCAACTCTAGATGTCGCCAAATCGTACACAGCGCACCTTGAAAACCGGCCCCTTGAGAGTAACCGTAATGCTGACGTGGCCCTCTGTGAAAATGAGTTTGACACCTCTGCTCTACATAGTTCTTTGACATATTGTCTTGGGTAATGACGGAGTCGTGGTGCCACGGCGGAGCTTCACACACAATGAAAATTGAGGCGTAAATCCCTGACGATAAAAGCGCTTTAACGCTGGACGCCAGTTTCCGAGGTCTTTTTTTGCTCGAACAGCGGCGCTCGCGTAAACCATGGTTAAGCAGCTCGAGTCCTCCAACACCTCGGTCTTTGTTGCGAGTACATTGTTCGAGTTCAACCTTCATAAATATCATCAGCACACACCAACGCGCTCTGCGGCTGCTAAGTGAACAAGCCGTGTAAATCCGTCGGGGATCAAGCGGAGGGGAAACAGAAGTCTTTAATAAAAACGTCTTGCATGTTCATCCTGAGGAACTTCCCTTTGAAGAAGTCAAGAGTGCGATGGGACTGCACTTCAAGGTGTCAATCAAAACCAGTTTTGAAGTGTAGGCAGGGAGGGATGAATGGGTGGATGGATGGATGGAAGGGTAAGGAGATGACAATGAGCAGAGAGAGGTTGTTTATTTCACTCTCAGATTGCGAGTCTCTCCAGAGAGGAAGTCGAGTGAAACAAGAGGAGCGTGCGGCGATGACATTAATATTATATAAGCCGAGCAGGACTCGGGTGTGAGAGTGACCTCCAGTTTGTTCTGCCGAGCGATCGGCTCGGTCCCCTTCAGGTAAGCGCACAAACACACTCGTACTCGGGCAAAGAGAGAAAACAAAACTTTTCTGGCAGCACATAATCAAACTGCATTGGCATGGTGCCGCATCCGTAATGTGTTCATCAGGGCGCGGGTCACAATTCAGGACTAAAGGATTGCCATGGTCACGCCGCTGCTGAGATTACAGGTGAGAAATTGATAGATCTTCCATGAGACCAGTTCAAATGTGAGCAGAATAATGGTATGAGCCCCGAGGAGGGGAGTTGAAAACGGAGAGAGGGTGAATTCCAACCCAGGATATTCCGAGGGACTCTGAGGGAACAAAACACCTGGACAGCTTCATGCAGTCAGCGTTAGGGTTTGTGATTTGTTTGGGGTGATGTTGCCTGAAACCACCACTGAAAAAAAGGAAAGCTAATCGATTGGCCGAGACGGAAAACGGAACTCCATCGCCTTTAGCTGACTTGTTCATCGCATACACAAACAATGGCATAGCGCCAACTTTATGCCATCTTGGGGTTTCCATTTTCTTTACTTTGGTGCGCCATCCTAATTGGTTTTTCACAAGATACAGCCCAGAAGAAGCAGTGGGCCAGGCAGTGGACAAGAGTGGCACTGTGACGACCACAATGCACTGCGCGCTGTCACTTCTTCTCCTTGGGTTTGTCGGATGGTCCGTTTGCTAGTCCACTGAAGGGTGAACCGCGCCACGGATGAGTCGCAGGTGGGCCGAGACCCCTGGTGTTCAAAGGGACCCGAGTTTCCGGAGTTCAAACGAGCGTCCGCACCATTCCGAACAACCCACGGAAGTGGACCAGGGTTCACCTGGGCAGACCAAACGGCACCAGTGTGAAATGTGCCCATAGTAGAGGACTGTGGATGGGAGACAGAAGACAGCCACTCGGGAAGGAATGTCCAACAAACTGTCCCTCTGTCCATCTCCAGACTGGCTTGTCAGCGCGTGACGCCGAGCCACAAAAGACTCCATCCACACTTGAACCACGCTGGTTCGTTCGCACGAGGCGGAGAAACTGGTAAACAACTTGGAATCCCAGACTTGAAAAGAAAGAATGGCTCATTATTCAGATAACACAACATGCAGGAATCCCCCGCCCCGTCCTCCCCCTTCCCCTCCCTCCCCCCCCTCCCCGACCTCCCAAGACCCTTTACTGCGTCGCCTTGAACCCCGATACCCTCCTCCACCGCCGAGCCAGTCATCTCCCCCGTCTGTCCCCTGGAGGCCTCTCAGACTTCCTGTAAGTTTCCACTTTTTTTAGTGCCAGAAACTGCAGCTTGTTGCCATAGAAACAGCCTTGTATAGGGGGAGGGGAAGGTGGTCGGGGGAGGGGGTGGGGTGGGGGGGGGAATCTCTGCCGCATTGCTTGACTTGGATGAGTGTTTTGTATGCATGTGTGCATGCATGTAGGTCTGTGTGTTTGTCTGCTAGAGACCTTATGAATGAGTGTGTAATCTGGCACCCGGGGCAAGTGTGTGTATGTGTGTGTGTGTGTGTGTGTGTGTGTGTGTGTGTGTGTGTGTGTGTGTGTGTGTGTGTGTGTGTGTGTGTGTGTGTGTGGTGCGTGCATGTGTGTGTGTGTGTGTGTGCGTGTGAGTGTGTGCTTGTTAGACATGATTCAATGCACATTTCGTAAAGTACAACCTTAATTGTCCCACTCTGTAACAGGGGCCTTGTGTGTGGTAACGCGCACATTAGCGCGTGTTACCGATCGGATTTCCCGCCTCTGATGGGTCGTCATTAATGTGAACGAGACAAGATGTTTGATTGGTGACATCACTCATTTTGCTGCGTGCGTGCACGCCGGCCCATTAACCACCAGCAGCCTCTCAGCCAATCCTGCGGACCCTCTGTGATGTGATGGGATTTAATCTATTCAATTTGCCGGGGCCCTAAAAGCCCCTTCCTCCCCCAACCCCCCACCCCCCCACCCCCACCGGGTGATGTTTATGTGTGCCCATGTGTCTGATGTGGCTCTTTGTGGTAACACAGTAAAAAATGCGGCTCTTAGTCTCTGACTGGTTGGCCACCCCTGTATTAGACCATCAGAGGAAGGTTGTAGAGGCTCGGTCGGGATCCCGCATTCTCATTCAGCCTCCGCCTCCTTAAGCCGCTCACTCGCTCGCCCGGCGGCCCGGTCGCTTCCATCTCCTATTGATCTCGCAATCTCATCAAGCACGTTTTCCTTGAAGACGCAATTTCCACCGCATCAACACGTGGGGGCCGGAGCACTTTGTTCAAGGCGCGTCCGCCGTGTCATTGATCTAGTCCCAACGTTTGCTCGCCGTCGCCCCCTTTTTTCCGCGCCACCGTCACACTGCTGCCAGTATCAGCTCCAGGCGGCAGCCGTCGCCTCGACAACAACGACAACAACAACAACAGACAGGACAACTCCCCGCCCCTCCAAACACACCTCTCCAGTCAACTGGATCCACCCGCCGTTCACTTTCCATCTTTGCCTCGGCCTTTGACTGCATGAGGTTACGGGGGGGGCCGGGGGTTGGGGGGGGGGGGGGGGGGGGGGGGGGTGAACCGGCACACGTGCACGCAATACTAAGAAATGCACATGCAAACCCTCGCACCTCATGACCTCCATCAGAGATGTGGCAGCAGAGGCCACGAGGGGGTGAATTGGGGGGTTGATGGGTATCCTGAAAATGAAAAATCCTCTGCAGGAACCCAGTCACAGTTAAAGGTGCAATGTCTAGCATTTAATGACATCTACTGGTGAAGTAACATATTGTATCCATCACCTCACGCTTCCCATACGAGCACCCTATTTAAGGGTAATATTAAAACATTTAGATGATTATAAATATGTGAAATCGTCAGAATGTAATTGTTTGGTAATGTTTTAGAAGTGACAAAAATGATAAAAATGGTACACTAGGCAAATTTAATAATTAATATAATTATAAATTATGAATTATAAATTATAAATTATAAATTATAAATTATAAATTATAATAATAATAATAATAAAGCTTTACTGTCAGTAGATACAACAAAATCTTGTTTGGCAGCAATCTCCTTTTTTCCTCATCAAAAATAAAATATAATACAAATGTGCTAAAGATATGTGTATATAGTGCGTATAAATAAATGTGTATGAAATGCAAATAGAACAACATATACATATGTCACAGCTAACTGCAAAATTGCAGTTGTGAGTGGTAAAGTTGTTAGAATACAGGTTATTTAATTTTACAGTGCGCTCGGAGTAATGAGATAGTCAGAAAGAGGGGGGGAGGGGGGTGGGGTGGGGGGTGGGCGGGGGTTCGAACCTTTACCATATCGCTGACGGACCAATTTTGTGTTATTCCCAACGCCCTTTGTTTCACGCAATACTCCACAGTCGTACTCCCACACGTAGTCGGACAAAAATATCCACAGGAGTCCTCGCATTGAATCTAACGGGGTTTCAGCCGAGAGGTCACGGCGGTCTGAGTCTACGCCACAGGGCCTCCGAGACCTCCATCCAATCCATGCCTCCTCCCGCTCCCCCTCTCTCCTCTCTCCAGCTCTCAGCCCTGGATAATCCGCCTCTGTTTTTCTTTGTGTAATCTCGGCGCAAAACGCGTTTTAGATATGACGAACCCATCCTCACATCCGTTCCCCGCTCCCCTTTCTTCTTCCACGCCTTTTCTCGCCTCCTTCCTTTAATTTCCGAGGCAATCATATTTACCAGCATCCCCCCCCCCCCCCCCCCCCCCCCCCCCCCCCGCCGTACACACACACTCTTTTTTTTTTTCCCCCCGCCCCCCCCCCCACACTGTTTGAATATTGAAAATATTTATTTGTCTTCTTCTTGGTGGGGGAAAAAAAAAAAGGGGAAGAAATGTAAAACAGACTCACAGTGGGATTTAATTGAGTGGGTCAGTGGCTTCGGGATGAATTATTAAATAAGCGACAAACATTGCAAACATACAGACGGCGGAATTAAAAACATCATACGCTCGCTCTGCCCCCTCACTCTGGTCTCCGCGTTCCCACCCGCCCCCTTCATTCGACAACGGATGTCAAAACTGTCTGTCACAGTTCTTTTCAGCGGACGGAGGCGACACAGACTTGGCCTTTGAGGCGCTAATTTCAATATTTATGTCTCAGCGTCCGCGATGGCAGTTGTCACCGTGATTGACGGGTGGGACAAACATGAAAACAGGTGAGGACACCGGCGAGAGCAGGTGGGGGAATCTTTTTCGGGATGCGCGAGACACCTGGGTGCATCGCCTGTCTTTGTGATTCACATATGATGACTCTTAACTAATGCTGCTGATCTGTCCTCTGCCGGCACCGAGGGGTTAAAATGGGGAGTGAAAAAAAATGTGCAGTTCATGGGGTGGCCACTGGGGGCTGACTCCAAAAGGGAGCAAATCCCCATAGACTCCCATGTAAAAATGGTCAACTTCAGAGGTGAATGAAACATGTTTCAAGCCTGGTACAAACCACTGTTTTGGTCTCGGTCGCTGCAGGTGGGGGGTGAATTTCTTTTCTAACTCGCTCATTTTATCTTTACGCATAATTAAGGGCACGGTGTCTTGACTGACACCCGAGCCGACCTATTACGTGGCGCGGATCAGGTGACGGCACCACGGGCCGACCCACAGCTCCGTGTGTGTTCCGCTTCTTCGCCCGTTTTGGGATGAACCAGGAACCAGGAGGAGTTGGGGTTCGGCAAGATGGCCGACGAGGGACTCGCCCGCGATTTGCCCACAAAACCACTCCGCCGAAACCAACGGGTGACGTCACGGACGCCACGTCCACCTTTGGATACAGTCTCTGGCTAGCGCTTGCGAATCGAAAGCTTTCGCAGCCTGCGACGGTGTTTTTCTTTTTCGGGCAGAACAAATCGCGACGGGATAAATCGCGGCATAAGCGGAGGAATGGGCCGCCATGTTTGGAAGACCGCGCACATCGGTGCCTGTGCAAACCCAACGGCGGTGGAATGGAAGGGGTGAATAAGACGGAGGGGAATCACCGAGCAGCAAACTGTGTCCACTCTCTAAATTGAGAATCATCGGCCATGACGTGCACGTTACCAGACCATCATCAAAGACTGTCACTGTTGACACATTTGGCAATCAGCGGCGGCTCTCTGGAAGCCGGCCTGATTACTCCGCGGGGGGCGATGACATTTCTGAGTGTAATTAATCACGTGTCAAGCATCACTTTTCCTCGGCGGACGTGAGTCATGCGAGGTGGCGCGCTGACACCATTTTGAAAAAGACAACTAGTTGCTGCTTCTCCCAGCGTGTGCTCCATTTACATCCAATTACCTGATGGTAGAGCCACACACACACACACACACACACACACACAAGTGGACTCTGTTTCCAAGAATACACTGACCTTGATTCTCCTTGCTTATGAAACAGAACTGAGAAAGCCTCCACTGTCTGACCAATCCCTCCAAGAGTCTGACTGCGGCCGCTCCTCTTGCTTTTAATCAGTGTGAGGATGAGACTCGCTGGCCTGTCTGAGCTAATCAACATCAGGGGCCATAAAGCGCCGTTAATTGAATGGTCTCCTCATTGTCATGCACGGCAGCCGTCTTCCCCCCCCGCTCCCTCTCTTTCTCCACCGATCCTTCGGTGCGCGTTCCCCGACTCTCCCACCGCCTTTTCTCCCCTTGTGTGATTCTCACACACGTCCCCTGGCGACCCTCCATCGCTGCTGCTGGCGCGTCCCCCCGACAGCTCTGTGAAAACGGGCCTTGTTTGAAGTGGATGGAGCAGCAGCAGAGAGAGTTCAGACACCGTTTGGATCACTGTTCAGGATGGGAGGGGTCTAACCCGAACCCTGAAAAGGGGGTGGGGGGACCACATAAGAAACGAATGGGGGTGGTTTTCTAAAGTGGGACTTTTATTTTGAAAGGCTAAGGAAGCGAGTGGGCAACACTGTAAACGGAGGCTACCGGACGCAGCTGGGTTCGACGGAGCTCCATCCTCGCATGTAAACATCCAGCGTGACAGAATCACACACGGTGGAAACAGAAGACTTTCAAAATAAAAGCATATTTTGCCACCAAAAAAAAAATTCTGGCTTCATGTGTCAGACAAGTGCAGTTCGCAGGTAAATGTAGAAAGAATTCCGAAATGTTCAGGAGAGATACGAATGCGTGGGTGTTGGTTCGTGCAGGGAGTTTTCCATGCGCTGGCTCAGAGAGCGCCGCTGCTTATTTAGATATCGACATTCACTATTGTTTCAAAGATTTATGAGTACGCGGCCGCACAAGTCGGTCATGTGAGGAATTCCATTATGGCTTTGCTGAAACTGCTGGAACTATTGACTGTTTTTAAACGTTCCTCCCTCCTCAACGGCTGTGAGAGGAAGCATGACCGTGACCAAGCACCTTGGCTCGAACAAAAGGCCACTGATTTCATATATGAGATGAAAAGAACCAGGGCACATGAGTGACTCACATCCAGACACATACTGTGGGAGGTTATGTGTTTCAGTTCCGGATACGGTTCGTACAAACATATGTGGTTGCGCAACGAGTCTTCTTAACCTCAACAAATGGCATCGCCCACACTTTTGATTGTTGCCTCCCCCGGAGGCGAGGGTCCCTCCCCAGGGTTGCCAGATCTGACTGGCGGTTTCAAGCCCAAACACCACGTAAAACACGGCCAGCTCAATAGAAACCGGGCCAAATCACAAACCTCTCTAGAAACCCATGTCATAACCGCAAAACCACGACGTACGTACGAAGGAACACGTACACATACGGACACAAAGAGCCACCACTACGCTAAATAGCCAAAGAGAAAAGGTAACACAAAAAGGCTTCCCACAAAGATAACAACCTTACACGCACACAGACACAGTGAAGCTCTATCAAACATTTGTCTTTCACACACGTCCATGAACTGTTTTTACGTTGATCAGCTGAGAATAAATGAGCCTCATTCATTCAATGAATAAAAATGGGACGTGTGGCAGGGAATATAAGTTGCAATCTTTAGTTCACAATGTTTTTAGTCATCTTTTATCAGGTTTTGACCAGAACAAGATCCCACCTTGTGGGTGGGATCTTGTTCAAAGGACTCGGCGTCAAGCTGAGCAGAATCTCTCTCATCGTCAAAATAACCGAGGACACAGCACTTTATTTGAAATGTGCATTTTTTTCAATATAATGCCACTATTTAGTTTCCCCAGAACATTTTCTAAAAACCCACCAAATTTGGTGAAAAGCAGCCCAAATTTGATGAACCAGCCAATGCTATTTTTTCCAGCCTAACGTGTTCAAAATAAACCCAACTGGGCGGAATCCTGCCCAACCTGGCAACGCTGTCCCTCCCCGTCATATGGGAAGGCCCTTCCATAACCGGGAGGGGCCGGTTCCCCTGCGACGGCTCTCGCAAAGCCGAGCCGTTGACACAGCGTCTCCGGCAGCCGAGCGGAAAACAGAGAGGACGGCGGCACGTGTGTCGCACAGCAGCTCAGGGGGCGGAGCGTAGCACGCCGCCGACAATTGATTTTCCTTTGTATGTGCCCATTTTCACCTGGAAATGCAACAAAACTATAATCATCCACACCCCCCAACCCCCCCCCCCCCCCCCCCCCCCCCCCCCCCCCCCCCCCCCCCCCGACAACCCCTACTCATCACCGCCCACCCCTTCCTTTCACCCCCAGGGCAGCTGCTGTGCAGGCTTGCCATCTGGAGAGAGGCTGACCACCGCTTATCAGCCCCTGGCTCATCACACAGCTGGCACCGAAGTGAGGGCAGAGAGAGAGAGAGAGAGAGAGAGAGAGAGAGAGAGAGAGAGACGGAGATGAAAGAGAGGAGGAGTTAATGAAAGAGGGGAGGATGGCGAGAGAGAGAGAGAGAGAGAGATGTAGCGGCGAAGAGATCCAGGAGGGGCCTGAAGAAGATGAAAGGTGACAGATGACGGGATGACATGAAAAAAAAAGTGATGGTGCAAAGATGGAGGGGGTGACGGCAAATCTGAGATAAGAGGAAAATGAGTGCAAAGCAAAGAGGAGAGATCAGGGCAGAAAGTGGAGAAGGGGGAAGAAAATCAAATGAAAGGGAAAACACAGGATCATCTCAGGGGCTCAGGGCTGGAGCTTGTGGACCTTGTCCTTCAAGCCTCATCAATTGAATTCCAGGTCATCAATGAAGGAGCGATTGATCTGAAAAAGACAAACACACCCCCCCCCCTCCACAGGTCCGGGGGCAGGGGGTGGGCGTGGTGGGGGTGGGTACACACGGTCCATTCCATTTATGATGTCACTGCGCACTCACTCTTTCACTAACAATCCATTCACCCCTGCACCAGAGGAGAGTCATGTACTCACACAATGTCCTCAGCAGGCCACTTAGCACCTCAGTTCCTGTCCTCATCGGGACAAATGTGACTGATTGGGACCAAAATAGAGCCGTTGTTTGGACGAGGCTTTTTTTTTAGATTTCACCTCTAAAGTTGACCGTGGGGATTGACTCACTCTTGGGAGCCCGCGTCAAGTGGGCGCTCTGCGTACTGCACGTTTTTCAACTTCCCTATCGGTCCCGTCGGTTGCGACTTGGGTGCAACACGATTGGCCCCTGAAAACCCAGAGGCTACATGTGAAAGCAGAGGAGTGAATGGTCCTTTGTTTACGGTAACAACTGCCCCACAATGGGCCCTATGTCTTTACGTGTGTCACATACAGTACAGGTAACTTCATGTTATACCTCCAGATTCCACCACAGTACCTTCATAATAACACTTGTTAATGTTTTGCCTTGGCGGACGTGTTGCACCCGAGGGGCAAACCTCCGGTGCAGACGGAGGAGGCAGAATAGGAAACGAAAAAACTTGCAGTACAGAGCGGATCCACTGGGGGGGCTGAGTCCAAAAGGGAGCAAACCCCCCATAGACTCTCATGTTGAAATGGCCAATGTTAGAGGTGAATGACACATGTTTCAAGTCTGGCGCAAACTTTGGTTTTGGTCTCAACCAGTCGCATGTTTTTCCTAACGATTGTTCGGGGGT
>JAFBJT010105748.1:5985-20918 GCA_016785325.1 Chascanopsetta lugubris
CAGACACCATATTATGCTGTGTGGTGGGGGAGGAGGGGCCACAGCTGACAAATCCTGCAGACTAGACCTTTAAAATGAAAGTCGTTTGTCTACGAAGGGGCAGTCTTATTAAAATGCACATCATTGTTATTCAACAGAGTATATAATGGGTAATAATAATGGATGGTGGGACTTTTCATATACAGTTTGTCTATGTGGTTTTACAGGACACGCCACCTGGATGATTAAACTGTACTAGGCCTTTAATGTTGTTCGTATGCGGATAATAAATCCAGTTCTGTAGTGTGCCGACTTTAGAGGACCATTTAAGTATTTTGGTGACAATTCTTTTGTTAAACGCACTTCGTGGATGATCTGAGAGAGAAACCTGTAGCGTGAGCTCAAAGACAGAAAGGAGCTCGACAGCGCTGATGACGAGGGTTCGACACTGACCGTGTGATGACTCCACAATTTTCTTCCTCTCTTCTACCGATGCCAGTTTCCTCCATAGTGACGGGTATCTCTTATACAGGGAGCCTCTGAACATACGCAGGTAGTTTCCCACCTGAGGACAAACACACACACACACACACACACACACACACACACACACACACACACAGAACCACATTAAGATCATTATTACAGATTCAAACTGTAAACCTCCACGATGAAATTATTATGATACCCCAATGGAGGATAACTTGTTGAAAGAGAATAATCAAACTTAACTACGTCATACTTTATATATATATATATATATATATATACACACATATTTACAGTGCTTAACAAATTAATAAGACCACCACCCCAGGTAAGGTTGCATTTCTTATGTTTCTGTAATGGTTAATACAACAATATGCAGAAGCTCTTAAACTGAAATGATATTCTTCATGCTAAAATATAATTATTATTATGTATGCAATTCAAATTTACCGATTTACCAAAATAGTACGGCACAATATTATTACTTGAATAATATGTCTACTAAATGAGTTAAGCACTGTATAAATTTATTATATTCAGCTGTAATGTGGAACTACACCCCCTAATGTCAGTGGTGTAAGTGTCCTTTATGTGACTGTAGCATCTTCATCCTGACATGACCCTTTAAGCAGTCAGATGCACGTGCACAGTGACGGTTGATGAGACTGTTGACAGGACACTGAGCTGCACCTTTAATCCCCCAACGGTCGAATGTAGGATTTGAGTGAGTGGACGCCCGCGTGAGCTATTTCCGCGTTTTCTGATGTCACAGTAACACAATGGCAGATTTCGTGTTTGAGTATAAATAACAAATAACTGGTGAGTTCTTTGTGTTCAACCATTTGACCAGAAAAGAAAAGTACCAGAGAAAAGCTTGGGCTGTATAAGACGTTTGATTGACCTGTGTGTTATGACGTCTCCATGAGAAAACACTCATTATCTCAAACTAGAACGACGAGCTGACACGCGAGAAGCTTCATTAACCAACAGGACGGACCAGTGTTGATTTTAAACCAACATAAAGGTTATCGGATTCAGTCTACGGGTGATTATGTCAGACAGAGACGCTGTGTTGTGATTAGCATCGTATAAACGCCGTTAGCTTGTTAGCTAATTGATGCTAGCTTAGGCGGAGGAGCCCGAGCGAGCGTCCGAGGGGCAGAATTCGGTTTTGGGTCAGAGGTTACATCCGGAAATTACCAAATTACTTGGACGTATCTTTTCTTAATTATTATTCTATTGGATATAGGCGGGAGAGTTTGAGTATTAAAAAGTAAATGAATGAATCTTATTGCGCCCTCCTCCACCTCTGTCTGTTAGCATCCTCGGCTAACTGCTAACGTACCGACAACGGGGATTTGCCGACGAAAGAAACAATAAAATGCTCATCATACGCTCATATAATCAAAACACGGAAGAGATAACATGTTGAAAAGGTCAAATACGAACCTCCGACCCGATCATGTAAAAGTCTCCATCGTCTTCGAGCTGAAATTTCACCGGTTTTTGTCCGAACGTTTTGCTGAGCGCCATACTGACTCCAAACAACAAAGCTCTTTGCCAGTGCGCAGGCGCAGCTGACAAGAGCGTCCTGTCGCAAACATATGGCGTCACAAAATGACGTCGCCCCCTGCAGTTTAGGATGCACATTACTGCTGCCGCCACTGTTACTACTACTACGTGTTGTAATAATCATCATAATCACAATCATAATCATAATCATAATCAATCATAATAATAATAATAATAATAACAATGATAACAACAACAATAATAATAACAAATAATGCTAATAACAATAATAATAAAGTATTGTTATTATCATCATCATCGTTTATATTGGAGTTGTTTTTTTTTACTTTGCACAGGCAGCCTTCTCAGTGTGGTGTATTTCTTCATGTTATTGTGATGATTTGTTCATGTCAAATACAAAAAAAGACTAATTTTACCTTCAGAAACGTAATGTTTATTCATATATACATGAATATATTAATCTATAACCAAGAAAGGAGAGAATGTACAATGCAAAACAAAATCTCTATATACAAATCAATAAATAAACAAAGACAATCAAGGACAGTTTTGTTTTCTTGACAGGTTTTGTTTTCGTGGGAAAGTTCAGAAAAGAAGAGACTGCAGTTAGAAAAAGTTCAAAACCCTTTGTTCAAATGGAAAATGGCACCCGAGCACAGATCAGGGGAACAAAACAAAACAAAACAAATTTTCAAAAATTAAAAAACAGAAACACCACGCCAGCTGGTTTCCAGTTTTTTTTCTTCTTCTTGTAAACGCAGCTCTTTTTTTTTTGTTCAAATTCGCACAGAATCAGGTCAAATCACAAAATTGTACGTCATGTCAACACGAGGCTACGACGACACACAAACCACTCCCAAACATCTTCAAGCTCATCATCATCAGCACAGAAACACCAGCTCCTCATTTCACCTCAACCTCCACTCATCAGCACAACGTTCACCTCCTGCAACCCAACATCAAACATCAGAGACGGAGCTGCTGCAGAGACACTGACACAAAACACCTCCATTAGCAGTTTTTAAAGGTCAAAGGAGTTTTTTTCCCCTTTTTTTTTACAAAAAGCTTTTTTAAAAATTATTATTCTGGGCTACTGTAAAAACATGGTGGTGCAAAATGGCCGCCTCCATATCGAGGACCTGCTCCTGATGTAAATATAAAGGGCTCATTCTTGAGTCAGGAAGACAGTAAATCATATTCTTAGGTGATTTGACACTTGTTAAAAGCATCGGTATAATTATTTCATATTCAATTTCACTCAATAGAAATGGAATTAATTTCACCTGAATCTTACACACTGCACCTTTAATATTTTAGTATTTTCTCTGCACATGAAATTCTAATTGTAAGCGATAAATGAATTAAAATGAGGAGGTGCAGTTTATCATTTTATGTAATAATCTTTCACACTGGACCTTTAACAGTCGAACAGTATCTATCTAACAAGAAATAAGTGGTTTAGAATATTTTTTTTAGACTAGCATGCTGGGAATAAAATCTTAATTTTGGTCAAAAATGTAAACATTACAACTCAATTAGTTAAACGTGGGTAGTTTCCACAGCAGCCCCGCCCACAGCTCTGCCCACAGCCCCGCCCACAGCTCCTCACTCACATCTTTTCTTCAAGTTTCTTTAATCCTCCACAGGGAAACATGAGCGCATCATCATCTTTTTTTCATAGTGTTTTTTTCCCCTTCAGTTTTTCCAGAAAACGCAAGAACAGTAAACATACAAGCTTGTTTTTGTTTGTTTGGATCGACCTTCTCTCTCTCTCCTTGTTTTTTTGGCACATGAAGGGTCGAGCCCGTCACTTCCTGTCACTACACCGCCGCCGCCGCCGCCGCCGTTCACCCGGAACTGAGATGCTTGTTTTTGTTCACAGTGCTCGACGTGGCGCGCCAATCAGCAGGTGGAGTGAAAAGGTCAAAGGTCACAGTGTTCAACAGCAACAAAGATTTCACGCATCGTGACGTGACGCGCTTCCTGCCACTGCTCGCTGCCGCCACCGCCGCCATATTGCTTCCGCGGGGTTTGTTTTGAGTTTTCAGGACGTTTCATTCATTTGATCGTTGAGAGAATCGTGGAAAAAAAAATCATGCAGGCGAAAATAACACTTAAAAAAAAAAAGGCAGAACATGGTCACGACAGTGCAATTCAGGCAACGTTTAGTGTTTTTGTTTTTGTGATATGCAAAAGACACAAGGAAGAATCCAACCGTTGTTATTCCTTTTTGATTCCCTTCAAGTGGTGATGTCATACATTTCCCAGAATGCAACGAGGCAGCAGAGAGGAAGTGATTTCAACGATAATGGTAAGTGCGGTATGTCTCGGGCCAGAATCGAACCTGCAACCTTTGCGTTTGAAGGCAATGGTTCTGGCCACCTACTGCTCAGAAAGCAAGCTTGCTCAGCTAAAGTCAACGCAGCAGTGGCTCCACCTGGTGTTACATTTAAGAAGTACAGTCCAATCAAGCGCAAACTTCATGTGGGCCACGTTCTAATATGTTTTCAGAGTTTGCTTGGTCGGCGACTTTACTGAGTCCATCTTTTTATTTCACGTTAAGCTTTTAACTTCATTCTATTTTCTCTCTATTTCATTCTACATCTCTAGTTTCATCTGTTTTAGATTTTTATCTGGCGCCCTCTGCCAGGTGACATTTGGGAAGTGCTTCAAAAACAAACAAACAATACTATTGTTGTTATTGATATTCTAAATTCACAGCCAATGAAAAGACACTGCTGAAGAAAATAAATAAAATAAAAGATATTTTCAGGTTGGATTTTTCCTTTGAAAGAATGAAGGTGAGATCAGCAGAGAAGAGAAGTGTTTGTTCCCTCATGTGCAGTTTGACGGTGATGTCATCGTTTTCCTGGGCTCCCACAGGAAATATTGAACATTTCAACGTATTAAAAGGATTATTTTTTTCAGTTGATAAATCCACAACATCTGTTTTCCACATCGAGCCCATCGAGACGATCATCACACACACACACACGCGCACACACACACACATCATGGCACGTTAAGAAATAAATATGAAGGAGGAGCCGCCATGTTGGAAGATCTGGAGCAAAGTAAGATGATCAGAACATCCTCGCTCAAGTATTGATATTTTCTGTATCACACAGATTCTAAATGTTGATGATGTCGCAGCTCAGGTTTGGTTCATCTCATGTAAAAGAATGAACATGAACACACACACACACACACACACACAGACACACACACACACTGCTGGTGGTGGTGATGTGGGCTCTCCGTCACTGCTGCCGACAGAGCAATCATTTCATTAAGACACAGTTCAGAGTTTTGATCACGATAATATTGTTTATCGTCCGATGAAAACATGATTAATAAATACTAATTTAATTGTTTCAATTTATCTTTACGAGGTAAAATTGGCTCGTTAATCAAATCCTTTTTAATAATAATGACAACAACAATAATTTAAATAGTAATGATGGGGTTGGTGATCCAATAAGAAATTGAGAGAAATTAAATAAAATTTGATATTTTTCCGTCACAAAAACCTTTTCTTTTTAAAACGATTTCCTGTTGTCTGATGGGAAATTTTAATGTCATTTTAAATTCATATATTCGAGTTTTTTGGGTCAATATTCACATTGGAAAGTCTTTATTTATGTTTTTTTTTTTTTTACTATTCTTGTTTGGTTCTTCTCGTCATAAACGTCAGACTACATCTATATGTCCTAAATCTGTGTCACTTCCTCCAACATGGCGGCCGGATAGTGGTCAGGAAGTAGAGGCGGGGGGGGGGGGGGGGGGGGGGGGGGGGGGGGGGCGGGGGGGGGGGGGCGGCGAGGTGCGGCTCGTCCGACCTCCTCAGAGACACGACAGCAGCACCGGATCAGAGAAGCAAAAACAACCCAAACACGTACAAATGCCGAAAAAAATAGAAATAAAAAAGTGTCGATATCATGTGAACGAGTCTATAAACAAAATCTCGTGGTCCGTTTGAAAAAGAGGATACTGCTGAGTCGGCGTTAAACCATATGTACATTTCTTTTTCTTCTTGTTTTCAGCTCCTTTGTTCTTGTCCCTCCCCCGTCGGGACGCCTCCTTCCGGCTGTAGTGGTTAGCGATCGTCCAAAACAACAAACGACACAACAAACAGGTGGCATGGAATTCATGGCGAGGCCCACTGGACTGGACTTTGACACCGTGTCTCCGTCTTTGTTTTGTTTTTTTCCTTTTTCGCTCCGCGACATGGCAGCGCTCAGAGGTTAAGAGCTCCGGTTCTCCTCGTCCTCCTGGTAAAACGTCCCAGCGTCCGAGAGACGAGCGTTCGGCGCCGTGCGCTCCCAGAAATCACCGTCCACATCTGGAACGTGGAGGAGGAGGGGGGGGGGAGCGGAGAGGAGGAGGGAGGGGGGGAGGAGGGCTAACAGGTAGAAGGCGGCGGTTCACTCACAACCGAAGCTCCCTGAAAAAATAGAAACACATTCGAACGCCCCGCGGACACAACGCGTCCGTGTTTACCTGCTGCTGCCTCCATTCGTTTACTATGTACACTCTCTGCCAGTAGGGGGCGTGTGAGTGGGGACTGAGGGGGAGGAGGAGGAGGAGGAAGAGGAGGAGGAGGAGGAGGAGGAGGAGGAGGAGGAGGAGGAGGAGGAAGAGGAGGAGGAGGAAGAGGAGGAGGAGGCCAAAAAGTGTTTGAGTGAAGGTGCATAAATCCTCCGCCGGGAGGAAAGAAAAATTAAGAGCCGACCAGGTGACGTAAACAAATGTAAACAAAAACAAAATGAAGTTCCACCAGTTCCGCCTCCAGCCGTTTGTTTGACCCACAAACATCAGTTCCCCCCAGGGGGCGTGTCCCGCTGCCGCCGCCGCCGGCGACTCCGCCTCCGGCGTTCCTCTTCGGAACGCCCGCAAAAAGCCGCGTGGGAGTTTCCTCCTCCGGCGACCACCATTTTTTTTGTGTCAAAAACGCAAACACTCCCTCCGACAGACGCAAACGGTTCCTCTGAGGACCAGGGGACCACAGGAGGGTTCAGGGGGGAGCGAAGGGGAGGAGACAGGAAGTGCGTGTGGCGCCGCCTCAGAAGATCCCTTTGGCGATTTTCAGTCCCTTCTGCTTCATGCGGGGAAGCGTGGAACTGGCCACGTTCTTGGCCCGAACGGGCCGAGGCAGGCCGCGCTTCTTCAGCACAAAGTCGTAGTTGGCAGTGGAGTTCATGGCGTAGAAGACGTTGGCGTTGTCGGGGATACGCAGCTCTGAGAGGACGAGACGGGAGGGAGGAAACAAAACCGTCAGGAGGAACAAGTCTGATGGGAGCGAGCAGTTTAAAAAAAAAACTAAATAAAATAAAAAATAAACCTTGAAAAGCTGCAGTTCACAGAGTGGCCACTAGAGGCTGGTTAGAGGTGAGTCAATCCCCATAGACTCTCGTGTTAAAATGATCAACTTCGGAGGAGAATGAAACGTGTTTGAAGTCTCAGTTTTCTGGATCACTGATAAGACTTTCATAGATATTCTGGAGGTGTGTGTGCGCGCGCGCGTGCGTGTGTGTGTACGTGTGTGTGTGCGCGCACGCGCGTGTGCGTGCGTTCGTGTGTGTGTGTGCGTGCGTGTGTGTGTGCGCGCGCGTGGGGGTGGGAGAGTGTGGGGGTGTCGGTTGAGAGTCTGGGTGTGTGTGTGCGCGCGCGCGTGCGTGCGTGTGTGTGCGCGCGCGCGCCCGTGCGTGTGTGTGTGCGTGCGCGCGCATGCGTGTGTGTGTGCGTGTGTGCGCGCGCGTGCGTGTGTGTGTGTGCGTGTGTGTGCGCGCCCGCGCGTGTATGTGTGTGCGCACGTGTGTGTGTGTGTGTGCGTGTGTGTGTGCGTGCGCGCCAGTGTGTGTGTGTGTGTGCGCGTGTCTCCTGTTTGAAACCTTCGTTTACCTTTGTCCTCAGAGATTCTCTGCATCAGCTCGAAGTCCTCGGTCTTCTCTCGCTCCAGGTTGTGTTTGATCATGGCCTTCCGGATCACGGCCGGAGTCTTGTCCTGACTCGTCACCTAAAGACAGGAAAGCGCAGGATTACACTTACGGCTCGTCGGCCATCGACAAAAGTGGAAAAAAAAAACCCCAAACAATCAAAAGGTGTCTTTCTGCCGCGTGAACTCACCAGGATGCTCTTGTACATGTTGCCGTTCTCCACGTCCAGACTGACCCGGATGATGCAGCAGTCGTCCACCTGCTGGTTGTACAGCGGCAGCGACAGGGTGGAGTAGTTGGACACGGCCGACACCGAGCGCTTGTGCGAGCGGGACGCGGACAGCGGCGTGGACGAGGACACGGAGGAGGACGAGGCGCTGCTGGAGCCCGAGGCCGAGCCCGAGCTGGAGCCCATCCCCGAGGTGTCCAGAGACGACAGGGACGTGCACTCCCAGAACTGAGGGGGCGGGGGCGGAGAAGCACGATGCATTATGGGGATTTAACGGACAGAATGGGGATCTGATGTTCCAGGTTTGACCAGCAGGTGGCACTGTTTTAGAAAAGCTGGTGAGTCATATGACTCACGTGAAGGAACATTTGACCCATGAGGCAAATGTCCTCCTGCTCAAATCCGTCTGATGTATGAACATGGATTCATGAATGTAGAACGTATTTGCATAATATACTAATGTTATTAGTTATTATTACTATTATTATTATTGTTATATGTTATTATTACAAAATGTATACCTGTTACAAATAGAGTACAAATGGGAATATGGCCTGTATGGTAATATGATAACAATGATAATAATAATCTTCATAATAATTCAGATAAAATAAATGAATGAAATCAAATGAAATCGAATAAAATACATTGAAATCAAATCAAATAAAAATGAAGATTCATATTTTAATGGTTCAAAATTACCGTCGACGTTGTATCTGCTGCAGGAGCTTCTCTTCCCAGAGCAGAGACGCTGAGTTTCACGGAAGGAGTCGACGTCTGGAGAAGAATCAAAAACAAAAAAACAAATAAACAAACAAAAGAAAACCCCCCAGAAAAGATCAACAAACGCAGTCAGCGTGGATCCGACGCCGAGGCGTTGAAAACACCCACCTTCCTCTCGTGTCCCTCCGGGGAGTCGGACAGGAAGCTGGCGTTCACGTCCTCCAGGTCCGAGCCGCTGGAGCTGACGGAGGTGACGCTGAGGGCGTCGCCGCTGTCGCCCCCGCCCCCTTGGTACGGTCTGTAGTGTGAGTGGTCGAAGGACTTGGAGTGAGAGCCTGAGGCGCCGCCGGACCCGGCCTCCGTCAGCTGCCGGCTGGGAACGAGACAACAACGGGTCAGATTTCCATTTCCACGTTTATAGTTCCCAGTTTCCTGTCTGAGCGGCGGCGGCGGCGGCGGCGTCTCTTACTCGCTCCAGCGTTTCATGATCCCTCCGTTCTTCTTGGCCCTGAGCGTGTTACTGGCCGACTCCGACAGAGGCTCGATCTCACAGGAGAGGTTGTAGCTGCAGACACAGGAAGTGGGGGAGTTTGAAATGGCAAGTGAGGCTCCCGCCGCCCCCTTGGGGGCCCGAAGGGCGGTACAGCAGCAGCAGCAGCAGCTGCGCGCGGGCGGGCGGACGTACTGACCTCTCGGCCTCGCTGAGTTTCTCCACGCCAGCGAACCACTCTCTGAAGTGGCTGTCCTGAGTGAAGCTGTAGTTGTTGGAGGCCAACTGAAGCAGCTTGATCTGAGCGATGACCTCGAACTCCTGCGAGACGCACAACAGGGAGCAACGGGCGTCAACAACCGGCAGCGCCCCGCCTCATGCTCCCTCTCTGGAGGCTCGAGCAGGGCGCTCTTCAACCGAGCGGTGGCTCCGCCTAGTGGTTCAACTCAGAGGCGCACACCAGTCGAGCGCGAGCGTTCGACGCCAAAGCTGAGCGGCAATTTGCCTTCGTTTTTTTAACGATTTGCTTGTCAATTCTATTTTTATTATTATTATCATATAAGTGATGTTTATTATTATATTTTACCTTAAACTGTCTTTCATGCTCTCTTTCGTTTTCTATTTCATTGAAATGAATTTGTATTTGTGTTGTTTTTTTTGTTTTGTTTTTTTACGTGTGTATGTGTTTTCGCCAAATCTTTAAAACTGAGTGAGGAGGCTTGTTACCTTTCTCCTCTTCTCGAAGTTGATGAGACCTCCCTGTGAAGAAGATGAAAACACGTGAGCGAGAGACTACAGCGAGTGAGGAGAGAGTCGGGGCTGGGTGAGAGCGGGGGTCTGACCTCGGTGTAGTCCTTCATGGCAGTGTCCATCATCACCAGGTCCGTCAGGAAGGTCCCCAGGTACGGAATGGTGCCCTGCATCACCCCCTGTTCACACACACACACACACACACACACACCATCATGACCCTTTCAAAATAAAGCAACGCTCAAATACATGCAGCTGAAATTAAAGTGAAGGAAGGAAGAGAAAGTATCTATTTTTTTAATGACAAATTTAAATAACTGTCATAAGTCATTATTATTATTATTATAATTGTCACTAGTATTACTACTATTTTGACTATTACTGTACTACTACTTGATACATGTACTGCTGTTATTATCATGAGTTTAAGCATTATTATTACTATTATCTCTATTATGATTACATCACCACTGGTGCTGTTATTACTACTGTAATTCTATTATAAATATCAGTAGATACAGAAGTACTATCACTGGTTAATCTAATGGGCAATTCATCTCTTTGAATGTTTTTGTGTATGTTTTCACGCGTACACGTGTAAATATACATACATATATAATAATTTTTTTTCTCTTTTATATATTTTTTCTCTTTTCTTATATACTGTTCTCTATGAGGGAGGGATCAATAAAGTGTATCCTGACTTCATCCGACGTTTCAACCAGTTGCAGTGACTGTTTTGGTCCAGCAGATGGAGACAGTCAGTGCACAGTTCTTCTCTGGACTCACCAGGTCCCTCTGCTGCTGGTGCCTCCTCTGGGCTCGTTTGGGGTTAATCTCCAAGGTGGCAAACTTGGAGGTGCCCTCCTGTTAACAGACATGAATCCAAGATGTCAGCCGCCACACAGCTTCACTCCGACAGACCCCTTTATAATCTACAAAATTACAGATTTATAAATTATTCATCTACAGTCGTGGCTTCACGGCCCGAGAGGGGAAACATCGGTGGGGCATTTCCAGACGC
Source organism: Chascanopsetta lugubris (assembly GCA_016785325.1). NCBI lineage: Eukaryota > Metazoa > Chordata > Actinopteri > Pleuronectiformes > Bothidae > Chascanopsetta > Chascanopsetta lugubris. Next base: position 17,139 of record JAFBJT010105748.1, read on the forward strand.
ATTCCTCTGAGAGGTGAAACAACGAGAGGCCTCGTGCTGCTTCGTGCAACCAGAGCCGCACCAGGCCTGGTCCGAGCAGATAGGGCGAGCGAGAGAGAGAGAGAGGGGGGGGTGGGGGGTGGGGGGTGACGCCCAGGGGTGTTCCCTTGCAGATCAGAGCCGTTATCTACACCTGCCGAGAGGTTTCCTCCCGGTGACGTCAGCAGGGATCCCCCCCCCCGAGTTTGACATCACCGTCTCCAGAGGACGCGATGAGACTTTCACCTCCTTCAGAGAGAGGAAGGTTTTCTGAGACGGTGCCTAACTCCTCCCACTTCCTGGTTCATCAAAGAAAAGGGCAAAGAGGCGGAGCACAGGTGGAGCTGGGGGCGGGGCCCACGGTGCAGTCACAGCATCCACAGCAGGTCGGCCCAGATGTCACTCGAGAGGAGGCCACGCCCCTTAACTATGCACGGTTTAGAACCTGGATAGACGCAAAATAAGCCCCGCCCCCCCATCCAGTTGTCACGGTAACACATGTGACTGATTAAGACCAAAACGGTCGTTTGTACCGGACTGTAAACGTGTTTGATTCACCTCTCGAGTGGAACCGTTTTTAACATGGGAGTCTATGGGGGGTGACTCGCGTTTGGAGCTCAGCCTCAAGTGGCCGCCCTGTGAACTGCAGGTTTGCCTCGTCCCTCAGTTCCTGCAGGTCACTGCCTGGGTCAGACATGTTCACAACAACAGGAAAATGTCCGAAAAGTGTTTCATCGGTTTATGGAACGTTTTCCATTCTGCATCCCATTTCCTCTGAGTGTGTGTGTGTGTGTGTGTGTGTGTGTGTGTGTGTGTGTGCGTGTGCGTGCGTGTGTGTGTGAGCATTACGCTCATGTATGAATCCATGTACCACTGACAGTGACCTGTGGACCCGGGAGGTCATGTGATCACAGAGTTCCACCCTGCAGGATGTTCCTCTGCAGCTGCTGTGACACTGACACGAGGAAGTCACAGATCATCCAGTGTGCCAACATTATAACACACACACACACACACACACACACACACACACTCATTGATTGATGGCCATCCAATCACGTCGCTTCGTCCTTCTTATCGGGGGTTTGCGGTGGAATAATAACGTCGTTCCTCCGTGCGCTCGGCTGTGAGGGGCCTCCAGCTGCTGCACATCTCGTTCACAACAACACACCAGGCGTCAACACCTCCGTTTCCCACGGGTTCCCTGAGACCATGAGTTTAAAGGTGCAGTGTGTACGATTTGGTGACCTCTAGAGGTGAAGTTGCATGTTGCATCCATCACCTCAGCCTCACCCTTCTGCACGTGCAGGAGAAGCTACGGTAGCTCGCGGAGGTCGTAAGAAACTCTGTCCACTCTGGGTTACCGTAAAAACATGGCCGCCCCCGGACGGGACCCGCTCCCGATGTAAATATACTGTAGTGTTTGTGCGCTGGCTCACCTTCACCAGCAGCTCTCGGCTCAGCGAGTAGTTGTTGTCGTCTGAGAAAATCTCCGACAGCTCGCGGAAGGTACGGAAACTCTCTCTGTGGAGACGGAAGAGCGTCGAGAACAAATGGGTGAGAGACGGAGAGGACGTGTTTTTATTTCTTTCTTTAAAGAGTCAGAAACTGCAGAGACTTTGCAAAAGGTTTGTAAAAACACCACTTCATATAAGCTCCTCCCCTTCCTCCTCCTCCTCCTCCCCTGCCCGACAACACCAGTAAGACTTGAGCCACACAATGTAGGACGATGACAGAGGACGTAAACATGCATGAGGTTTAAACAGGGTTCGCTCCAGTGTGAAGACACGAGTTCTACATCGGACTTATGTCGTACGATGAAATATCACATTTCAAAGTCAAATCCAGCATCAAAGACATAGCGGGACTTTAAAGGAGGACTGACCGTGACACCTCCTCCCAGGTCCTCTTCAGGCGGTGGATGGCGTTGCACTGGAGGGCGGAGAGGATGGCGCGCAGCGAGGAGAAGTTCTTCAAGATCCGACACTCCTGCGCACACCGGGAACCACGGCCCAGGCTTTAATAAGTGTTTCACTTCATATTTACATTAAAATAAATAAAAATAAACTGTCAACAGGCTGAAGCGGCTCACCCGGGCCACGTCTATCCACCGCTCCAGCAGCCGCGCTCTCTGGGTGGGCTTCAGCGTGGGGTTACTCAGGCAGGTGGTGATGACGCAGTTGGTGACGGAGTTGAACTGGGCCACGGTGGCTCTGATGGTGGGGGCCAGGTGCTCCTTCCCCTTCTTGTCCCGCTGGGACCAGATGCCGCCCAGACAGTGGTACGGAACCACCTTCTTGAACAGGTCCTGATGGGAACAGACAGACACAGACAATCAACATTTATGATCAGTGATTTTACTTTATTTTTTACATATTATTATAATTTTTACTACTTATCTTTGTTTGTTGTTATTATCTATTTGCTGTTATTATGATTATAATTATGTTTATCCTAAAATATGTGTGCTTGAAACGGATTAAAATATTTACTTTTGGAAAAATGATCAGTTACGAGTAAATTCAAAATCAATACAATTGGATGGAATGGTCGATTTATTCAATAGATAATACATTTGACAATTCATAATACATTCTGATGAATGAGTGTAATATAAAGTCATGTAATATATAATGTCATTATAAAGCAAATGTTTTTATTTCAATCTAAATCTAAATTTTAAAATATATATCTAGACACTAAAACTCCAACAACCTAAAATGGCCCCGAATCTTCACCCTCAACATCACCAGATGAGGAGGCAAAGAGCCGTGAGAGGAGAGTAAAGGAAGGGAAATCACTCCTCACCGCGTCCATGAGAGTGAACTGCTCGGCGACCATGATGGGGTCGAACGACAGGAAGCTGAAACCAGGAAGCTCGTCCTCGAAGCCGCTCTCTTCCTGCGTGGCGAACGGGCAGCCGATGTGTTCCCCTGAAGACCCGGAACACAGAAACTCTTCTTTTTAAAAGGTCTGAACCTGACACACACACGCACACACACACACACACACACACACACACACACACACGGAGCTGCTGTGCTCCTCTCTATAAACATGTCATCGTCTCTGTGACCTTGGCGTTTGTTTGTGCTCAGGCTCATGGGCTGATGGGACGAGTCAACAAGCTCTTATCACACAAAGAGCTGTTGGTTATGAAGTGATGCAGCATGTGAACGCACCATGTTTTTTTTTTTACAGTGTCAGTCTAACTTTCCTACTGTTCTTGGATGATCTTTTATATACATATATATATATATATATTTTTTTTTTGTGCCAATACAGAAGTGGGAAAACTTGCAGTTCACAGGGCGGCCACTCGAGGTTGGCTCCAAAAGCGAGTCAATAACTCTCATGTTAAAATGTTCAACTTTAGAGGAGAATAAAACGCGTTTAAAGTCTGGTACAAACATTCATCACCATGACGACTGCACAGAGGTGAGCTCTTCTCTAACGTCCTCATCTTTATTCTATCCAGGTTTGAAACTGTGCAGAATTAAGGGGCGTGGCCTCTTCAGTGACACCTGGGCCGACCTTCTGTGGATGCTGCCACAGCAGCGCGGCGCTCACCCCGGCTCCACCTGTGCTCCGCCTCTTTGCCCGTTTTTGGATGAACCAGGAAGTGGGAGGAGTTAGGCATTCGCAAGATGGCCGACGAGTGAACCGCCCACCGCGAGCCCCATGATCCAAAATCAAGACTTTATGGCGCATTTAAAAACTGAATAAATAATATCGGCAAAGAAAGATTGAACAAGAAAAAGG
>JAFBJT010105748.1:21417-33936 GCA_016785325.1 Chascanopsetta lugubris
TGTCACTCTCCTCTCGTTTCCTGTGTTTCCAGTCCGGATGGCACAAAGCCAGAATAAGTATCCGAGAAATACAGATAAGTCTGTAACATGTTTTATGTGAAGCTGCAGTATAACTGTGTTTGTCTGTAAAGCCGAATTCCACAAAATCATTTTACACACGCTGTATATTCTGATGCTCAAGGAAAAAATATGATTTTCTTATTTACTGTGGGTAAATTAAAAAAAAATAAATTAAATTCAGAATAAAACCAATGCATTTTACTCACAGTCGTTTTTTTCAACGATGTAATTTCATCTATTTGATTCATTCGCACAAATTCAGCATCACCGAAAACACTTATATTAAAGTGACCATTTGCATTATACTTACGTCATAAAATTATATGTACGTTTTGTATATGATTGAAAAGTCCAGTTCTAGGCAGGAATCATTTTAATAGTAGTTTTCCGTGAATCAGGAATCAAGCCTGATGTTCCCATCGTTCCCTCTCGACTTCACTGAGCCTATGTTACCGTTATTCTCCCATTTTCCTATCTTTTTTATTTCTGCTATAATGTCAATCAACTCAGCTGAACCATCCTCCTCGTTCATTCTCCCGCCACAGAGGAAAAGAAAGAGGATCGGCAGCTGTGTCAGGCTCCGTCGCTCCGGGCGACACTCTCTCTCTCTCTCTCTCTCTCTCTCTCTCTCTCTCTCTCTCTCTCTCTCTCTCTCTCTCTCTCTCTCTCTCTCTCTCTCTCTCTCTCTGTCTCTCTCTCTCTCTGTCTCTCTCTCTGTCTCTCTCTCTGAGTAAATCTGAAACTGTAGCCAAGTTTATGTTTTGCCCTTGTGGGCAGGTCTGTGCTGCACTCCCCCCCCCACCCCCCACCTTCACCTCCCCACCCCACCACCCCCATGCACTGGCGTCCCCACCCACTCCATCACCCGCTCCACCAGCAGCAGCAGCAGCAGCAGCAGCAGACTGGTGTGCCAGGCCTCCCTTCAGGCCACAGGGCTGAGAAAGTGACAACATAAGGTCCATTCTGTTCCCTGTCACTCACAGCCCCCAGGCCCACTGTTAAATGGAAAAGGCTTTTAGAGGCTGTAAATGGAAGAGGAGCAGGAGGTGGGTCACAGTGGACATTTCTGTGTGTGTGTGTGTCTGTGCGTGTGTGTGTGTGTGTGTTTGTGCATGTTCATGTGCTGTACATTCATGTGAAAAGTCAGTTGCTTTTATATCCCTGCGCGTGTGTGTGTGCGTGTGTGTGTGTGTGTGCGTGTGTGTGTGCGTGTGTGTGTGTGTGTGTGTGTGCGTGTGTGTGTGTGTGTGTGTGTAAAAAGCATGCACAGCAGGGAGCCGTGGCCCCTGCATAGGTGAGGCAGGATTAGCCTTTTAAATGGAGCATGGCCTGTAACAGTGTGACTGTGTCCACAGGCCCATTGTGACCACACAGTGTTGCTCAGTGGGACCTTGTTTCATGTCTGCTTATTGTCAACAGACATTGGATTTTATTTTTTAGATATTCCTGTACTTTACTTTGTGTGTTTTCTTTCCTTTTCATCAAGATTCCATCATAAATAAGAAGAGATATATAAAATAAAATGATGCAATGATGTCATTTTATTATGATGACGCGGCAGCTTGTGATTTGTTGAGGACGGTCAACGCATGGTGAGATTTTCACAAGCGGCAAACTCTGATGGATATGTCCAAATCAGAACTTGCAGTTCACAGGGAGGCCACTAGAGGCAGACTCTAAAAGTGAGTCAATCCCCATAGACTCCCATGTTCAAATCTTAAAATTTAGAGATGTTGGTACGAACGACATGTTTGGTCTCAATCGCTCTCGTGTTTTCTGTGACGTGTGATCCTGTTGTCGCCGTTTGAAATGGTGCATGATTAAGGGACGTGGCCTCTTGAGTGAGACCTTCGTTGACCTTGTGTGGGTGCTGTGACAGCACCCTGAGGCCCACCCCAGCTCCACCTGTGCTCCGCCTCTTTGCCCTAGAAACCGATGGGAGACGTGGCCGACCCTACATCCATCTTTATACGGACCACCTTTAACAGTCTAGAGAGAAAACAACCCCTTTGTATAAATGTATATTTCCTCACCACAACCCATAGGACCCTTCTTCGCACCTATGATCTGGAGAAGCCCACATGCAGCAGCCAGGGTCCTGTGACCGTGTCCTCAGAGCAGCACCAGGAACCAGATTCCTCTCTGATCTGCTTTTATGACACAGCTTTTCCTCATCAGCTCCACAAAGGGGTGAACACAGGGACAGATCTGATGAATTGATTATTATAGTTGGTCTTTGAAGCCTCGTGTTTTCCCCCTCTTTGTCCCAGATGATGGCTTTGATATTTATAACTGTCCGCCATTTAACTCAGACTGGTGCAGACGTAATATACTGCCTCGCCATTGGTCCTCATTTAACCCCGCGGACTGTAAAGCTGTCATGGGGGGGTGGGGGGGGGGTAGTGTAATACTCTCCTTCATGAAGGGGCAGGATACAGTTCATGTGGCTGTGGCCTCAAACTTTACCTCCTTTATTGGTGCATTGTATTTACACTATAAAATAAGATTATTTTCTTTAAATCCCCGCCGATGTGATTGTTTGTGGTCTCTTTTAACATCAGTGGATAATTAGGGCGGAGGGATGGTGTTGTCATGGTTACAATGATAAACCCACGGTCACACTTTGCTGCAATCTATGTAGAAAATGATAAATAGACAATACGCATAGTGTGTGTGTGTGTTTGTGTATGTATGTGTGTGTGTGTGTGTGATTTTAAATAACATCTCCCATTTACCTCAACAATGTAGATTCCAGCACAGTTGCATGTCTGCATGGTAAAATGTGTATGTACACACATCATGTGTATCATACTGTACACAATTTATTAGAAAGAAATTGAATTTAAATTTTGCAAGATTCCATATATGTCACATAAGGTAACACATGTATGTTGTTTGTCTGTTTCAGAATAAATGAATTAAAAAAATTATATATTATTTCATGTTAGTTCTTTTTTTCCACACAGATTTAATTTATTTCCTTTTCATAAATGTTCAATCACGTAAAGTAGTATTCGCCCTCAGCACAATGGAAATAGACTACGCGTGTGTGTGTGTGTGTGTGTGTGTGTGACAGCAGTGATGGATTGACTGTGGTGTGTAGCGGCGTTGTCAGTGTTGAGTGTGATGATAGTCAGCTGAAGCCTCTCACTTGTCGCTGCTGAGGCGAAGTGAGGGGACGACTGGCGCCGACCCAGTCTAAACAGGAGTCAGCCCTCGTTGTCTGAACAGGTCTGCTTCACACGGAGCACAGCGGAGGACACACACACACACACACACACACACACACACAGGAAAACCTCCCCAGGTCGTTCACATATACACACTCACACATCTTCTATTTGAGCTGCAGACTGTTAACACACTGTCCTTCCTGCAGAGCACTGACTCGACACTTTTCCGTATGTGTGCACGTTTTCCAAAATATTTACTCCACCGGTGGAGAACGCGTGTTATTGTATGCAACACGTGTTTATTTCACATGTTATAGGAGTGCAAGTCTCAGAGCTCAACATGTGGACCTGATGAGTGTGAAGCAGCTGATGTTTTGCTTGATTTGATCTTGATTTTTCAAACACACACTGAGACACACACACACACACACACACACACACACACACACACACACACACACACACACACACACACACACACACACACCCTCCTCCCCTCCCTGCATGGATGTTGCTCCCAGGCTACACTTCTCACTCTTCTGTGTGTGTGTGTTTGTGTGTGTGTGTGTGTGTGTTCCTGCATGGATGTTGCTCCCAGGCTACACTTCTCACTCTTCTGTGTGTGTGTGTGTGTGTGTGTGTGTGTGTGTGTGTGTGTGTGTGTGTGTGTGTGTGTGTGTGTGTGTGTGTGTGTGTGTGTGTGTGTGTGAGAGAGTGATGGCTGAGACGAACCATCTGTTTGGCAGAGTCTTGGTGTTTCTTGACGTCCCCTCGGCCTCGGCCTCGTGCGTAGCTGCCCTGCAGATGTGTTGGTTGTTTTTAGCGCTGCTTTGTTTTTGATTTCCCTCTCGTCTGTTTAGAAGAGGAGGGATTACGTCCCGTCCACTGTGGGACGTCTAAGGGACTGTCTGCAAAGTCTATTCTATAGAATTGCACGCTTATAATGTAACGACTTCACTTAGCACAAGGATGCAAATAATAGAATCAAATTATTCCACTTTCACACTTTGTTTACCTTTTAAATAGTCACTCTCATAGTAGTTTATTTCTGTAAAATTAGACAATAAAGTAAATATTTATCCTAGTACATATTTTTCCAATCCCTGTTGGGAGGATTTCATCTGGGATGTCTATAAATCCCACTTTCTGAAATGTATTTTTATATATATATTTTTTTTATTCTAAAGTTTTTCAAATATCTTTTAAAATTATTTTTAGATTTTTTTTTTTTATTAAAAAATGCACTTTTGTAAAACTGCGTTTCCTCTCGTCACCATCCGAAATATGTGTTAATGCCATGCACGCTGTGTGAAGCGTGTAGTGTCTATGTATAATCCATCATGTTAAGAATGCACACACGTCAAAAGCCAAATTCCATGTATGACTTCTGTGTATAACGCTGAGTCGTACTCAGGATATCATGTTACACAATTTAGGGATTTTCACTTTGCCTCATAATGGGATTCAAACCACACCTCCTTCAGTGGTGAGAGCGTTGACCCTTTTAATAATGAAACTAAGAGGAAGGAATGATTCTAGAACTCTGGTGCCCATCTCTGAGTCTCTGCACCAGCATCTGCTTTTTAACGTCTGTCGTTAAAGGAAATGAGTCATGAGAGAATCTCCAGGAATCTGTTGGATCCACTTTTATCTGCAGCCTCTCTGGACTCTGTGTTAGTGGGATCTCAGTGGCCTGGTCTTATCTGTCAGTGGCCATGCAGGGTTATCAGCTCTGGCCTCCCTCAGGCACAAGGACCACAGACCTCACACACACACACACACACACACACACACACACACACATTGGGAAGTACATATGTCTCTGCAGCACAACAGACAATATATAAATATCAATTACTTTCATTGTAACAGCTGTTTTCTTCCCTGTCACATTGGATCTGATCTCTGCGTTTTGGTGTCAGCCATGTTTGTTTTGGTTGAAATCCCTGTCTACAGTATCCAGGCTTAAACCCGCCTGGACTGTGGCGGGGTATGAAATAGTCAGTTGTTATTCTTGTCAGAGAGGGGTAATAAGCCCACACTTGCCCCATGTGTTTTGAGTTGGTCTGAGTGGCGCGGGTGGTGTTGACTCTGTGGTGAAAAGTGGCCTTGATCCATCTCCGCGTGGTCACTTCCAGGTCAGGCCGCGCAGGCAGAGCCGTCGCAGGGCGTGGAGTCAGGCTGGGGGGGGGGGGGGGGGGGGGGGGGAGGGGGGGGGGGGGGGGGGGGGGGGGGGGGGGGGGGGGGGGGGGGGGGGGGGGGGGGGGGGCGGAGCAGGATATCAGAGACAGGCCAAATAAACAAACCTGTCAGCCGAAGCATGGCCCTCTGACCTCCCCTGTCCCATCTGTTTTCTTATCTGCCCCGCCGCTAATACTGAGAACAAGTGACACCTCTCTGAGGCCGCCACTCACTGTTTTCCCTCCACTTAGCCGCTCGCCAGAGGTGCGCGGGATCGAATGGCCTGTGGAGGCGGAGCCGCGCAGGCGGCTGAAAAGCTCCTTATCATCCCTCCATCATAAACACCGTGTTTAGCGCTCATAATTGTAATAGTCCAAATATGCCTAAAATGTTTTCCCCTCTAACTCTGGACAGATTTGGAGCTCAGGGAAAGATCAGATATGTTTGAGTGGCAGCGACACAAGGAGAGAACAAGCACAATATTATGGTCTGTATCAGTCATGTCAGAGCAGCTGAAGATGTGAAAACATCAGATACAGATGGTGATGATAATCAAATAAAGCAAGTCTCAACCATATTGTGAAAATCCAGCTGATGCTGTGATAAAGCTTTGGACCCATGGAGTTTTTATTTTAAAGGTACAGTGTGTATAATTGTACATTATATGCAAAATAATCTTAATGATGTGTTGGAGGCCTGCCATGGATGAACAGGATACAGCACTTCCCCCCAGACTTGGGGGGAGAAAAATCCTGTGGCCACTCATGGTACTACAACAAAGAATTCCCATGTGGCCCAAAAAAATACTTTTTCCCCGATGCCTAACTCCTCCTACTTCCTGGTTCATCCAAAAAGAAGGCAAAGAAGCGGAGCACAGGTAGAGCTGGGGTGGGTTCATGGTGCTGTCACAGCATCCACACAACATTCTTGGCTGGCCCAGGTGTCACTCACGAGGCCACGCCCCCTAATTAGCACAATTTCAAACCTCGTGACTGATTGAGACCAAAACTGTCGTTTGTACTGGACTTTAAACATACTTGAAATATTACTAATTCACCTCTAAAATTGACCATTTGAACACATTTGGAGCCAGTTTAAGTGGCCACCCTGTGAACTGCAAGTCAATCTTCTGCTTTGTGAAATGCAGGATGAAAAACTAATCTAGTTGCCCTCAGTATGTTTACTCAGTGCTATATGCAAATGTTTGTGTGAAACAGTTATTTGATGTGCGATTGATCATTGTGGCGACATCACATCCTCGTTCTGCCTTCAGCTGTCGCTGGGCGCTGCTCAGTGTGTTCATAGACACATTATCAGTGTGGATGGGCGGAGTCAATAGGTGGTTGATGGTGCCAATCAACTGTTAGAGTGGAGGAGCCAAGGCCTGTCAATGAATCCCCCCTGGGATGAATACTGTCGAGGGGCGGAGCTAAGGGGAGGAACTGTAACAAGAGAGGAGGTTCCGAAGGCGGAGTGCGTGTGTGTGTGTGTGTGTGTGTGTGTGTGTGTGTGTGTGTGTGTGTGTGTGTGTTTTGGGGGGGGGGGGCGGGGGTAACAAGCTGTCACACTGCAGGAAAGTCTGCTCCAGTAAGTCACATCTGCCAAGGAGCATGAGGACCCTGCCTCAGGGCTGCAAGGTCAAAGGGCAAAGCCCCGCCCCCCCATCAGTGCTCTCAGATCACATATCCACTCCAGTCAATAAACTGGCTGCTGTCACTGTTACAGACACTGACAATACTGCTCCTATATCTATAGACCCAACTGTGGAGCAGCATCACATTGATTTACTGTGTTTCGGTCCCATTCGTCTGCTGTGGGTTTGGCATACCATCGTTTTTGATGATGAAATTGTAGAAATTGAGCCATTTCACAAAACTGAGACATTGAACTTGTTCTAAGTAAGAAAATACCGTATGTTCTTGGTGAAAATCCTTGAATGAATCTGATCCATTTTTACATCAGCGATCATCAAAACACTCATTTGCTTTAAATTTGGACATGGCAGTTTGACACATGTGTCCATTACTTGTCATGTAGAAATACACCAGTTTTTCTTTTCATTAAAAAAAATGTCAAAATCGTACGTAAAGATGCATCTGTGACGTCACCCATAGGTTTCAGCAGAGAGCTTATGAGGGTCGTCGTGCGCTACTTCCTGGTTCATCTAAAATGAGCTAAACAGGCAGAGCACGTTGAGGTGCTGTCACAGCATCCACACAAAGTGCCTGGCAGGCCCAGGTGTCACTCAAGAGGCCACGCCCTTAATTATTCAGTCCCTAATAGTCCTCCCCATAGTCCCCCCCCCTCACCCCCCCCCTTGCATGTGACACCCTCCCTGCTCACAGGTTTGGGTGAAGCCGCTGACCTGTGGCTGCAGCTCCCTCAGTGAGCGGTAATGGTTTATTTTCTGTCAGGGTTCGTTTCTGTTCCTCGCCGCTCAAACGTTTCAGGACAGATTCTGCAGTTGTGCAACTTGAACCCGTCATGAGCTCACATGTTTACAGTGCCGGGCGGCCATTGTTTGTCACACCTTTCAAATAAAAGGTAGCCAAGATGGACAGTGTTTACAGGATGCCGGGAGCTGTCGGGGGCTGCGGCTGGAGGCCGTGTCCACTGGGACGGTGTTTGGAGGCTAATTTGATGATTGCAGCATCCTCCCCCACTGACGCTGCTGCTGCTGCTGCTGCTGCTGCTGCTGCTGCTGCTGCTGCAGGCCAGCGCTGCAGGCCTGGGCGCTCCATGTCCCATCAGGGCGTTTTAGCATTATTCTATTTTCAAGAACTTTTTTCAACCGACAAAAGAAAAAATACAATAGAACAGTTTCCGTTTTAAAAAGGAGAAGTTTGATGTTCCCTGTTTGTCGTATATTAGATGACATGGGGTCGACATCACAATGAAATGCGAGAAGCACCAGTCAACCCGCTGTGAGTCCGATTAGAATAAGAAATAAGAATAGGAAAATGGAGAATAAAATATAATCTAAAGTACATAAAACAAAAATAAATTGCACATTTAAAATGTCAGTATCTCTTTAAGGGAGATATAATTTCTATTTTTAGCCAATGATCTGTTATTTTGCTGAATCAGCATCCATCAAAAGTTACAGATTGTGCATTTTGCTCCCATATTATTATCATTACCTATATATTTGCTGTATTATATGAACAGACAAATAGACGGGGGATAAAGGAAGATGTTTTGAAACAATTATGCAAATTGGATGAGTATTGAATTGCAGCATCATCACAATTTTTCAAAACGTTTTGATGAAGTCACGCTGGCTGCAGATACATTTATGATTCAGGTTGGTCTGAAATGAGGAGCTGGTCGATGATGCAGCACTTTATTTTATGTTCTAGAATTGACTATAGCATGACTCAGCATTTGTGTGGTGATGATGACATGAGTCAGGTTCCATGACTCTCCAGCTCCGCTGCTCTCTGATCCGTCGTCCACCTCTGCTGTGGGGGATGATGATCATCTTCTCCTCTTTCTACAACCCCCCCCCCTTCTCCACTCCACCCCCCCTCCTTCTTCCTCCCTCAGTGCCAGCTAATTAGGGGGGTAAGGCGAAGGGAAGTACAAAGACCTCGTCTGGCCCACCCACTGACCCCATTCCACCCTTCTCTGAGCCGTTATTTCTGCCCATTAGTCCCGTCCTGGTCTTTTGATTAGACTCAGGGACGCCTGGACACAAAGGACTAATCATGGGATACAACTGGCTGGACCGTGTCCCTCACCTTTGGGACTGTCCCCTTCCCGTCCCACCCGGCCCACCTCTTCTCCCCTGTCTTTGGTCTGCTGCTCCACAACTGAGCCTGTAATCTGTTCACTGGTCAGCCAGGTAACCAGTCTGTCTGCGTTCTCTGATGTTATCTCTCCGAGCCGCTCGCTCATCACCTGCCCTCACGGCCTCTGTTTTGTTCAGCTTTTGACATTTACACATTCGATTCAATTCTCAGACTTTCAGTCCACATAAAACGGATGTGTTCGAGCTGTTCATGCATTATATAATCATGCCACGTCTGTGATGAACATACCTTCCTAGCGTCTGCCGTCCACCATGCTACATAGAGGGCGCACTCTCATATTAAAGGATGGTGTCACGTAACCCTCACCGTCAGAATCCTTCCGTTTTTGTCCAAACTCCAAATGTATTTAGTTTGTCCTTTCAGGGCTATTGTAAAAGCTAGTGGTGCAACTTACAGCCCCTTTGATTAAGCACAATTTTAAACCTCATTAGAATAAAAATAAGCAAAATTCACCTCTGTACAGTCGAGACCAAAACTGTTGTTTGTACCAGACTTTACACTTCTTTCATTCACCTCTGAAGTTGATCAGTATATGGGGATTGACTCACTTTTGGGGTGAGCCTCAAGTGGCCACTCTGTGAACTGCAAGTTCTTCCACATCCGTATTGGCCTCTTTGCTGCTTGCACCTGACTGGAGACCTAAACTCCAACAGTTGCTCATTGTCTCTCAATGGACTCTGGCTGCTCCATCATTTTTAATTGGACAGCTCATTTTGAATGAGTGTGTTTGCTTCTCTGTTTACATGGATGTTTGCTCTTAAAGGAGATTTACACGCACACTCTTCCATAATGGTTCCACCACACACACACACACAAACATGTTTCGTCATGAAACCTTCAACCGGTAGTTGGTTGTGAGGGTGGAATCAGGCCAGTTGAAATCCGAGTATCCGGCCGCCTGCCAGCACGTCATTCCTCTGGCTACTGCAGGAGCCGTGTGATGGACACCGAGCTGCTGGGATGAAATTGAGGGGAAAGTTTCCCATGTTTTCAGTTGAAATGTGTTAAGACCCGCAGGACGCGGGAACAAAGCCGTCTCTCTGCGCCGCTGTCACACCGTCTGCTGCAGGTTGGCAGGAATCGTAACGTACCTCTTTGAACTCTTTGAGACAAAGCTCGCTCGTCACTGTCCGTCTCGCTGACGTCCAGGTGCTGGTGAAGCTTCGCTGGCACAGGATCTCTGGGAAACACGAGACGCCGGCCTCTGACATGATTTCCACTCTGGTCATCAAAGACCTGCTCCCCAAAACAACTCGGCCATTTTCGATCATCATTTCATCCTTCTCAATTGAACATAATCGACTTCCTCAAACCAGCCGCGGCGCCTGAACCTCGTTACGGTCGCTGAGTCGTCACAGAGCTTCAGGCTGAAGCGTAGAAAGCAGGTAAGCATGTTAGCAATGCAAACACATGCCACAGACCTGTGGAAGTAGGAGGTGTGGAACTCGTGCATTACACATTTGAGTCCCGCAGCACTTTTGGCAGTTAGCATGTTAATCCCGAGGTCACGGAGGTCACCTGCAGGCGGCCTGGAGCAAGACAAACCTGCCAGATGTTTTTCTTCCTCTTCCGCCGCTGTAATGATATTTTTTTTTTTTTTTTTTGGGGAATGATCGTGATATAAGAATAACATGCTGAAGAGCTGCATCTTCGCAGACTGACACAATGGAGCCACGTTTTCCCGAAAATTACTTGTGGGAATATTTGTGCTTTCTCACTTCAGTTCAATCTTGGAATATTTACCTGCTCTCCTCATAGACTGTGTGTAAAGAAGGACAGAGTGTTGGTGACATCAGCCACAGGTTTCTGCAGAGTCTAACTCCCACTTCCTGTTTCATCCAAAAATGGCCAAACAGGCAGAGCACAGGTAGAACTGGAACATTGGTCCCATGGTACTGTCACAGCATCCACAGAGCATGCCAGGTGTCACTCAATAGGCCACGCCCCTTAATTGTACACAATTCAAAACTTCAATAGAATAGAAATAAGCCCCGCCCCCGTACAGTTGTCATGGGAAAACATGTGACTGATCAAGACCCAAAGGGTAGTTTGTACCAGGCTTTAAACATGTTTCATTCACCTCTAAAGTTGATCAATTTAACATGGGAGTCTATGGGAATGCACTCGCTGTTGGCGCCTCAAGTGGCCACCCTGTGAACTGCAATATTTTCACACTTCTGTATTTGAGGTGTAAATGAGGCTTCATTGAGAACATTTGCTCAAACAACAACAACATGACCATGGAACAACAACAACACTCCCGATGCTTGTATGTGGTAACACAGATCATGTGTGGTAACATGTTCTGTGGGGACCGTTTTTATTCATCGTGACCACAAACCCAAACAGATACCGGATAGATTATAAGTGATGTTCTCAGCTGGCTGCACTTTGGTGGCCAATTACTGACGACCACAATCCGACCAGAGGAGGGAGGGTGCGACACAGAGGGGAAGAGCAGCGCCAGAGGAGGAAGAATCAGATGAATTAACAACAAAAGAGTCAAAAGAGAGATGCCCTGAGCATTTTGCTGCATTTCAGAGTTTAAATGTGTCTCATCCTCGTCTTCACCTCCACTAAAATAAAGTGTGGGATCGGCTCCTGTCACGTCGACGCTGACTGATGTTCCTCTTCTGATGGTTTCCTCGTTCCTCCTCCTGGACGCCCGGGATTAGAGTAGAGACCTCCCTGCCGCCGCTCGCACACAGACCTGCTTCTTCTCAACCTCTCAGCTCCCACTGCCATCAGTGTGTGTGTGTGTGTGTGTGTGTGGTTGTGTATGTGTGTGTCTGTGTGTGTGTGTGTAGGCATGTTAGAGGCGTGCGTGTGCAAGTTGCAATTGTGTGTAGGTATGTCATGCAGTTTTAGCATTTGTCCATGCGCAATCCGTGTGTGTGTGTGTGTGTGTGTGTGTGTGTGTGGAGGGGGGGTGCGTGCGTTGGCTTTTGAGATTTAGCAGGAATGTTTTGGGATCACTGTTTCAGATTTCACTTCAGTTTCAGAGGTAGCAGAGGAACGATGGGGGCGAGAGAGAGAGAGAGGGAGGAGAATGTGGGGGGGTGAGAGAGGAGGTGAGGTGGAGGGGGGCATTGGGGGGCTTCGGGGTAAATCTCTCCTCTCTGAGAATAACTCGATCCCTCGGCTTGGCTTGCTGGTTTTGACTGTGTCTTGTTCTGTCCATCGAACAATGAGGTCGGAGTAACGTTTCAGGTCGAAGGGGAACACCCCCCCAACACACACACACTCACACACACTGACCCGCACACACACACACACACACACACACACCACCC